>NQII01001683.1:0-154696 GCA_002778355.1 Clitarchus hookeri
AATTCATGTACGTCGCCTGTGTTGCAATGAGGATATTTTTCACAACTTAGCAGTGAACAGGGAAACAGGGTCGTTGGAGAATTATAAATATAATATTCGTGAACTGTCAGTAAGGTGCCTTGTTCGGATCTGAGAACATATGCCGGGAGAAACTGCGAGTAATGCAAATCGAGAAATAAGTAAATTTTCAATAAGTTCATAGCTCCGTGGTTGTAAATCTGGGACTTATCAAGCGCCAGGATAGTGGAGAGTTTNCAGTAAGGTGCCTTGTTCGGATCTGAGAACATATGCCGGGAGAAACTGCGAGTAATGCAAATCGAGAAATAAGTAAATTTTCAATAAGTTCATAGCTCCGTGGTTGTAAATCTGGGACTTATCAAGCGCCAGGATAGTGGAGAGTTTGAACCGACAGCTTTTAGAAGCAATGACTTCGACGCAAGGAAAACTGCCGATCGCGAGCGGCAGCGACAATAAGCAGCAAATTAGTCATCAAAGCAGGCCCGTCCTTGTGGGAGTTCGATAGGTGCGGCGACGCAGGGCCTCACGCCTAAGAAAGGCCTCGCGCATGGGTGCAAATCGCATTTTTAGCTACAACCAAGTAATCACAGGAGTTAAGTCCAAGGCGTGGAATTATTAAGGAAAATATGGCTGACAGATCTTAAAATGAAACTCCACAGGATATTGTCTTGGTTTTACTTAATTTTTGTGTCATTGCTTGGAGGGTTTCTTCTAAGAATTCAGTGCTCCAGTAAAGAACCTAAAAAACACCTCTCGAATACCGTCGTTGTGATTGGACCTAATCTGCTTCCACGGGACGAAAAACTTCCAACTAATCCGATAAGACGCTATACACTCAATCCCCAACATAAGTTATTAATCAAGATTACCTCACAGTGGCAATGGCTGCCAGGTAGAGGTGGGATCATATATATCATCCGTTTTCGTAAGTCTGATAACAGTGGTACATTTATGACTTGTTTCTGACACAGAGTGTAAAGCAATAAACCTGCTTGTTCATCAGTCTCCTTAGATTAAAGCGAGGCTGCCAACGGTGAGATGAAAAATATAAATTGCAGAAAACTGAAACGGTATAATATATCTAATAATCAATGTTTTTTATGACTAACATTAGATAATTCAAACTTGTTAGTGACGCCATGAAAATTTTCTCCTTGTTCTTTTAACATAGTCCTGTTCAGCACTATGCGGTCTCTACTTCTTTAGTCGTGTTACCTGTATTATATGGGTTTTGGGAACTAGTTACTTACCCATCTTTAGGAAACATTGTTATATATTCGAGTTTTTCTGTTATAAACACCCACTTCGTCAGTGTAGCTGATTGCCATTTGTTAAATAGACACTTCTTCCATATCTGTGTGAAGTGGTTTTGCAAACGTCTGTCTCTCGACCACAGGTGCCCACCGTTATCTCTCAAACCCTTGCGTATCCCTCCGCGTAGCATCAACCGACTCGTCACTAGTAAATAAGTTACCAAAACGTAATTTTCCGTACAAGATACTTTTTTTATACGATATGTTTAAGGGCCACGGAAAGGTATCGCAGTGCGCGAATTGCCGAAACATAACCTAAGAAAATAATTTGAACTATTAAATATATATTTTTATGGTGTTAGATTTATTGTCAAACGATATATTTAAATCCTGATAACTATCTTGTACAACAATAGTTGATAGCCAATAGTTTTCTACTCAAAAGTGCTAAAATATCTGTCAACAAATTGGGGATAGAAAACCACAAAATCCGTAAATATGGAGAAATAATTCTCTTAAAATTAACAATACATTATTTACTACAAGTGTGGTATTAAAATTTATATAAATTGAAGAAAATACTTTTTTAAAATCAGAATTTTACAACAAATCCCATTCTGTTAAAGTTAAGCTTTTTTAATTTTGCTACCGTAAAATTTACATAAATAAATGCTATGCATTAAAAACTAATATTTTTGCATGTGTATTATGTACTTATTTTGTGGTTTCTATACGTTATAATTCGAAAAACAGCCAACAATATTTTACTCGAAATGTATAAATCGTACCAACTATTGCTGTATGCAATGGTTTGGTCGCGAGAATTTTCCATGCCCCTTAAACGATGAACATTATTTTCATGTGCTAGTTTTTATTTAAACACACGACAGTTGTGCGACTGTGTAGAGGTCAGGCCACGTGGTTCCGGCCGCGGAAAACAGGGTTTGATCCTCATCTACGCAGCGGACGTTGCCGTTGGCCGGTGAGGTTTATCTGGGTATTCCCGTTTCTCACAATATATTTCGTCGCCACTTCTTCTCCGCCTCACCTCCACCCTCCATCGGTCGGAATACTTGGTTTCTTAATCATCGCTCAGATAATCCGCACCTTCCCGTCCCTCCAAAATATTGTTCCAAATAGATTAGTTCTTATGGGTGTAAGATACAAAAAAATAATTATTATTTTATAATTGTACCAAAAATGGTTCTACTTGTACGCATTGTCTGTGAAGACCTTTTCCTCTCATAAAAAAAATTCTACACTTTATATTTTTAGAATAGTTGATGTCAAATCCGAAAATGTTATGTTTTGTTGCAGTCATAATAAAAATACTTACTAAGATGTACAAATGAAAAAATTTACGACGTAAACTAATGTCGTGGAATACCACGTGATACATATGCAATCACTAAATAACAGTTCATGTATTAAAAAAAAAAGTGAAAAAAATGTCAAAAAATTATTTTTTTTGCCATTTATTTAAAATACATTAAGTTTTATTTGGTGATTACAAATTTTTCACGCAGTAACCCACTGCATTAGTTTACGCTGTAAATTTTTTCGGGTGTACATCTCAGTTAGTATTTGTTATTTATGGCTGCAGCAAAACAGAAACATTTTGAGTTTAATATCAAATTATTAAAATGATATAAAGTATAAAATTATTTTATTTGAGGAAAATAGCATCACATGCAATACATACAAGTTGAATAATGTTGTTCAAAAATATTTAAAAAATATTTTTTTTTGTATTTGACATTCTTAAGCACACTGCATTTCGGACACAGAACGACAGTCACAGCTTGAAAATCTGGCAAGCCAACCTTACACTGCGTTTTTCGTATCTCGACTGAGTGGCGTGACACAATTTAACAAGTTGGCAGGATTGTTTCGCAACTAGTTGGTGTGTCTGGTGTGTTGGCTTGGTAAGTTAGTATGACCCTTTGGTATCGTCAGCTCTGGTAGAAATGCTCAGCGAATACTTTGCCATGATTTCGTTCTAATAGTTTGGCTATGAGACTCTTATTAGAGACTTTTTTTAGAGATTGGCCATCATCGTATGTAAAGGTGGGTGGTATGTCGGTTGTTCTAGTCAGCTTTGCACTAGCTTGGCTCGTCAGGAGCTAGTGTTGTTCTCAGTCAATATCGCAAGAAACCATTCTTGGTTGGGGTTAGTCTTAGATGGAGTCAGTCGTTGACTAGTATAGTTAGTAGGTTTGAGTCCTTGTTATGACTAGTTAGTAATGGTCAATTGTATGGACCGTGATATTTCTAGATTTTTCGAGTTCTATGTAATTGGGGTCAATTGTAAGGTTGACAACAACCAACATGGTGTCTAAATCGACAGATCCTCTGGTGGCGAAATCGATAATTGGTACGGTACATTAGCATCACCTTGGTAATGAAAACATAAACAAATGACAAACGAAAAAAAATGAATGTGGTGGGTGGTGTGCATTCGACAGAATGAAATGAGAGTGTGTGGAGGCCGGTTGACTAATTAACCAATGAGAAACATTGGCGATGGTCAGTCGTCTGCTGTATGTGGTGCTTAAGAAACCTCTGGAAAAGTAAGTTTTTTTTATAAATTTATAAATAATATTTTTTTTATAAATTATTAGAAGTTTTTTTATTTATAAGTAATAATATTTTTCAGGTAATGGGTCAATGGGTTATTGGGTGAATGGGTGTATGGGTCATGGGTCATGAGACCTTGCTTTTGACCTTGGGCAATTGTCAAGGTTTTTTTTTTGTAATTTGTGGGAATTTTTCAAATTGTTTTTGGAATTTTTATAATTTTGGTCTTTACGGTCACCGGGGTCAAACTTACATGGATGACGCGAGGGACCGTGCTCGACCTGGTGAGGGTCGGTCACTTCGCGAGCTTATTTTATCCACCTGTCGTCGAACCCTGGACCTCCTACATGCACATATTTAAATAATTTAAAAAAAAATTTAATGAAAAGAAATATTCTTTGGGGTATTTTATAATTTTTTTGCGTTTTTTGGTTTCAAGGTCATTAAAGGTTATGGTAATGGGGTCAATGTCAATAGTCAAGGTCTAAGGTCACTTGGATTCAACATGGCAGTTGGGTCACCGCAATGACAGAGCATGATGTTGGTTCAGGCTCCGGACCCCGAGCCCCTTGGCCCCGAATACAGATAATCACACAACTCATTTAGTAAGTTGCGTGTGGATCAAACTAGCATTAGAATCATCGCCAGAATATTGTCACACATTAGCGACTACAAACATGAAAATCTACAATCTTTTTTAACTTAGACAGGATAACTGGATATGAATTAAGCAATATATATGCGTGTATTAAAAAAAAAATCGTTTATAACGAACTAGGAAAATACTACAGAAATATCCCACTTAGTGGGCCAAACAATTTATACAATCTAGAGGAAGTAGCCAGAGACCTAACAACCTTAACCAATCAATAAGCAACACAATCCCAGCTTAGGGTATATATATATATGCAGGAACTCAGTGAAGGCCCAATTAATTCCATCTATAAACTGCTATTCTAGGACATGGCGACCGCAATTACTACTGAAACGGATTTGTTTCCTTTGACTATTATGGTGCCAAAGCCCAAAAGACAATTGCGTTCAGCTATGCAGTTGTTCTCAGGTTCAAATTTTTGCGGAATAATTGTAATAGCGCCTACTCTCTGTTATGTTGGTCAATGTGCATGATTTTCACACAAGTATTTAAGGATGAGAAAGTACGCAATAATTATATAAGAATACAAACACTCTAAAATAATTAAAGAAGCAATTGATATTTTTTGTATAAAGTATGGCTTACGTTGATGTGATAATATACAGGCGAAGAACAAAATATGTGGTGTACTATATGCCTTATTTTATACTGATACTATACAATGTATTTTAAATAACACGTAAATTTCCAAAGACAACGATTCATCATAGTTGTAAGTCAATATGTTTCACGCAAACATAAATATTGAAAGTTATTGACCTGTTATATGTCATACGTTTCTAGGTATAAAACATATAAAAGTGATTTACACGTAATAATAAAAAGCTAATTTTCTGATGTATTATTAATTCATTAATGAATTTTTTACCCGTCAGTAGTACCATTTCCTGTANAATAAAAAGCTAATTTTCTGATGTATTATTAATTCATTAATGAATTTTTTACCCGTCAGTAGTACCATTTCCTGTATTAAAGAACAAGTATTCACAAAAAAATTGTTTTAGCAATATTTTCTTTAAAAATAAATATTTCTAATAAACAATATATTTACTGAATNGTATTCACAAAAAAATTGTTTTAGCAATATTTTCTTTAAAAATAAATATTTCTAATAAACAATATATTTACTGAAGTAGCAATTAGATACATTTTATAGACAAAAAAGTTATGGCGAAATTTAGTTCGTTTTAATTTACTGTTTTAATTTAAATTGAAAGAGTATAAATATTTATGTGGTCTGTGTCAAGGTATTAATTCAATTAAATTTCAAAACTTGAAGTAGGCTGTGATCTCGTAATAATTATATTTAAAATATCAAAAGAAAACAAAAATAGAATAATATCTGTTTTCATTAAACTATATAATAAAAGATGGTGGAAGTTGTTTCTAAAGTTTTTAATTAATTTTAAATTCGTGTGTTTAAATAGTGCAACCGTGTTTCTCACTAATTATTTTTGTTTGTAGTCTTACACTTTGTTCATCTTGTTTTCTTTTTTCAGTTCACTTAGTCAAAATGTCGGACGATAACCTGGACTACAAAGGCTCATCTACTGTATCAGTAGTCCCTATGAGCAACTTCAGCTCTACGTAAGTTCAACAGCGCTTGAAGTTTTAATTATTACCATTTCTTACCTAATTTTCACCATTAATATTTGGCACTGGATACGACCTTAATAAAATAAGATCAAACAGACTATTGATCTATGTGTTAGAGACCACAAGTAAATGTTGCTTTTGACGTGTATGCTAGTGGAATTTCGCACATTGGTTCCAGAATGACGGCGTTTCTAACTAAGAAACACGTATTAATAATACCTGTTATACAGTATACATGAGAATCAAAACAGTTGGTTTTATCTGTTTGTCTTCCCTCTGCCAAAACAGTAACCCATTTCGAGCAAAATACGGATTAGTTTTATATTCGTGATTTTATTGAAAACTAAACTTCTTAGTGAAAATTTATATATAATAGACATACTGTTTTGGAAGAGGGAAATTAAACATATATGTAATTAGAGTAATTATCTGCGTTCAGNAATTAAACATGTATGTAATTAGAGTAATTATCTGCGTTCGGTGACAAAGGGCTGGGTGTCCGGAACCGGAGCCAACATCATGCTTTGTCATTCCGGTAACCCAACCGCCATGTTGCATCCAGGTAACCTTTGACCTTAACTGACCCTATCCCATGCCCGTGAACTTGGATGACCTTGAAAACAAAACAATACAAAAAAAATGGCAGAAAAATTATTAAACTACACGAAATATTATAAATGTTTTTAAAAGATTAAAATAATTTTTATAAAATATACTTTAATGTGTACATGCAGGAGGTCCGGGGTTCGATGACAGATGGATAGACTAAGCTCCCGACAGGAATGCTTCTCGCCAGGTCAAGCAGTGTCCATATCGTCAGCTATGTTATATGCCAGTGACATTGACCTTTGACCTTGAAGTCGTGACCTTAAAACCAAAAATTCCAAAAAACCCCAAATATTCTCTGAAAAATTCCAAACAAATTCCCAAAAAAAAAAAAACAATTTAAACTTGATCCAAGACCCATGCATAACCCATGACCCATAATCCATTCACCCATTGACANAAAAAAAAAAAACAATTTAAACTTGATCCAAGACCCATGCATAACCCATGACCCATAATCCATTCACCCATTGACACAATTATCCATGACCCATAACCCTTAAAATGCTAAAAATTAAAAATTTAAAACCTCCAATTATTTATAAAGAAATAAAAATTGTTATTAATAAAATTATATACAAAAACTTATAATTCCATACACTTCCTCAGCACCACATACAGCAGACGACTAACCCTCGCCAATATATCTCATTGGCTAATTAGTCGACAGGACTCCCCACCGTCACCTTGCTCATTCTGTCAAATTCACTCCATCCACCATATTAATTTTTTCGTTTGTCATTTGTTTACGTTTTCATTATCTCCGTGATGCTTTTGTATTAAATATCGATGTCGCCACCATAGGAGCTGTCGATTTAACCACCATGTCCATGTGGGTTGCTGTTGACCTTACCCTTGACCACAATTAAATAGAACTCGAAAAATCGAGAAAAATCACAGCCCATGCAATTGACCATTACAAGCTAGTCACAACAAGGACCCATACCGACTAACCATGCCAGCCAACGATTGACTCCATCTAAGACTAATACCATCCAAGAATGTTTCCTGACGAGATTGACTGAGAACAATGCTTGCTCCTNTCCTGACGAGATTGACTGAGAACAATGCTTGCTCCTGACGAGACCAGCTAGTGCAAAGCTGACTAGAACAACCGACAAAACTAGCCTGCCATACCACCCACCTTTATAAATGATGATGGCCGATCTCGAAAAAAAGTATCTAATAAGAGTCTCGTAGACAACATATTCAAACAAAATTATAACAAAATTTTTGAAAAACATTTTTACCAGTTCTGACTATACCAAAGTGACATACTAACTTACCAAGCCAACACACCAGACCAACCAAATAGTTGTGAAACAATCCTCAAAAATATTCCTCTCATGCCATGCGCCATATGAAAAATGACTGATACACGGCACTTTTAATGAACGTGATGAATTATCTACATATATAAATTAATATAATCATGTGTCATACAATAGTTCTTATTAAACCAGCAAATCAGTAAATATTGGCAGGAGTCATTCTGCAGGAGTTACTTTGCAGGTGTCAGTCTGCAGGAGTCACTTTGCAGAAGTCACTCGGTAGGAGTCACTTTGCAAGAGTCAGTCGGAAGAAAACAGTCGAAAGAAGTCAGTCGGCAGTAGTCACTCGGCAGGAGTCAGTCTGCAGGAGTCACTCTGCATGAGTCAGTCGGCAGGAGTAAAGTGTATGAATTTATGTATGCTTGAAGACGATGCAAGCCACTGACGATGTGAAATCGTGTATGTCATATACAACTACATGCATACTTTCAACAACTGCCCACAAATTATTTGGAAAAGAATGCTGTTACTGTGCAAGTCCTAAAGTAAAAGTTGCAGTGCGTGGTGACATGGGAAGAGTGACTGTTTGAAAAACCTATCACATGGTTTTTTTGCAAAAAAAAAAACGTTGTAGCAGTTCACTCGATGTGATAACTTAAATAAACAAATCAAAGCTAATACATGTAGTGTTTTTTCGCCCACTGAGAAACAGCATGTGATGACTTCGTTACCTCCTGTTTATACACGACATAAAATGCTTTCAGACGACGAGGGAACTCTCATGATGAAGCATTACGACAATGACCACATTCAGTTAATGCAAGGTGATAAAATGAAGGGACACATCCAGATCTGCAAGGGTTTGTCTACTGGGAGCCAGCAAGTGATGTCGCCAATACCGCCTGCTACTGTTTCCGCAGACGATTACGACGAGACAGGTAATGCTAATGACGGAATGAGAGATATACAAGACATGATAGAGTCTGTATGTGTGGAATGTACACTTGCAAAGAGTTCGCGTAAAGTCGACGAACATAAAAATAAACGGCTTTCAGCTCTAAATACTGATGATGATCATATAGCTCCTACAAAGAATAGTAAACTTGATATTGACGATGAAACAGGAGGTGAAGATGATCATGAAGACAGCATTGCTGATAATGACTATGGTGAAAGTGTTGACTAAGTATCTGATGAGAATGATGGTGATTGTCTCGATGTTCCCACTCATTTCACCAACGATTTTCCATCGACAAGTAGTGTGAAGAAGGCAAAATGTGTCAAGAACGCTCGTTACATATTTCCCGAAGACCTGAATGAACTTGTTGATACACTCAGATATTTGGATGACCTTGAAAAACGCGTTTAATTTCTTACACAGTCCCTTTTGCTTCTCTATAGGACTTGGTAATTCAGTGTTGTAAACAATCGATTGCGAGAGTCTGTTTTATATCAAATTTATATGAGTGCATCCAGTAGCAGGGCTATAGTTCTATTTTAAGAATAATGTCTTACTTACGTCTTTTAAAATCGACTGAGTTCTGTAATTTGAACGAATGAAATGAGGGGAATATTTTTGAGAATTGTTTCGCAACTAGTTGGTGTGTCTGGTGTGTTGGCTTGGTAAGTTAGTATCACCCTTTGGTATAGAGAGCTCTTGTAGAAATGTTCAGCGAATACTTTGCCATGATTTCGTTCTAATAGGTTAGCTGTGAGACTCTTATTAGAACCTTTTTTTCGAGATTGACCGTCAACGTTTGTAAAGGTGGGTGGTATGGCAGGCTAGTCTTGTCGGTTATTCTAGTCAGCTTTGCACATCTGGTCTCGTCAGGAGCTAGTGTTGTTCTCAGTCAATCTCGCCAGGAATCACTCTTGGATGGGGTTATTCTTAGATGGAGTCAGTCGTTGGCTAGTATGGTTGGTCGGTTTTGGTCCTTGTTGTGAATAGCTAGTAATGGTCAATTGTATGGACTGTGATTTTTCTCGACTTTTCGAGTTCTATGAAATTGTGGTCAAGGGTACGATAAACAACAACCAACGTGGTGTCTAAATCGTCAGATCCTATGGTGGCGACATCGATAATTAATACACTAGAATCACCTAGGTGATGAAAATGTAAACAAATGACAAACGAAAAAATGAATATGGTGGGTGCAGTGCATTCGACAGAATGAGCAAAGGTGTGGGTGTGGAGGCCTGTCGATTGATTAACCAATGTAAATCATTGGTGAGGGTCAGTCGTGTGCTGTACCTGGGGCTGAGGAAACCTCTGGAAATTAAAGGTTTTTATATAAATTAAATAATAATAATTTTTTATTTTTTTATAAATTGTCGGACATTTTTATTTTTTTATAAATATATTGGATGTTTTCTGTTAATGCGTCAATAGGTCATTAGGTCATGTCAATGGGTCAATAGGTCAATAAGTTATTGGTCAATGGGTCAATGGGTCAATTGGCCATGGATCATCGGGTCTTGGGTCAATTGTCAAAATTTTTTTGTGAATTTGTTGGATTTTTCAAAAATGTTTTGGAATTTTTTAGAATTTTTTGGCGCAAGGTCAACGGGGTTAAGATGAAATGTCAAGGTCACCGATATATAACATGGCTGAAGAGATTGGCACTGCTCGTTCTGGCGAGGGCTTTTCATGTCGGGAGCTTAGTCGACCCACCTTTAACCGAATTAAATATTTTTTTTAAATAACGTTTTCATATTTTTTTAAATTTATAATTTTTGGGGTATTTTGTAACGGGCATTGGGTCAAGGTCAAAGGTTAAGGTAAAATCATATGGATCTGACATGGCGGTTAGGTGACTGGAATGCAGAGCATGATGTTGGCTTCGGCTCTTGACCCCCATCTCCTTGACCCCGAACGCAGATAATCATACTACTCATATTACTATTACTCTCTCTCTCTCTCTCTCTCTGCACGATTCTACTTGACACTAATAAAACTAAATAAACTGCTGCTGGAGAATCATCCATCTGCAGCAACCTCCCCGAACACGGTAGCACACAGCGAACACGTCATATCGCGAACGCGTCTGTGCATAGTCCGGCAAATAATGGTTGGCGGCAGCAGAAGGATACAAAATTGCGCGCTGCACGTGGGCACAAAGGTAACCAAATTTTGTTCAGAAGCCATTCCTATAGAGCACTGGGGGTACTGCAAATGGTCCAAGACTATACACAACTGTTCTACAGCATGAACTACGCGTGTTGCACCACTAGCCATTAGCGCGGACAAGGTAAAGCGAAAGGTGTCCCACGCCTTAAGGAATGCGAGCGTAGCAGCTAACATGGCCAGCTTCATGGCAGGCTTGGCAGCGACGTTAAATCTCTACTAACTCCCAGTACATGAATACATGAATAGATTTCTGAAATAGCACAACTGCCCTACAATTTGAATAAATCACCATAGGTCTAAACTTTTTCAAAATACTAACACAATTACTTAGACAGAAATATGAAAATATATGAAATTAGGTAAAATCTGGAATATATTGTGCCGCGAAATTTTAGGAAATTTTACAAAGGCACAAGGTATACTATATACCGACGTTGGCGGAAAGTCTGTTTATGCTCAGCAGCCTGTGAAAGGCTTGATATTGATCATTATTCACAGACCTGCTCGATCAGTATATTGCAAAGAACATGTGGACCAGGGAACAGTGAGACTTTGTCCTGTTTGTTGATGAGTCCAGAGTAAGTCTTCACAGTGATCAGCATGTTTACATTTGACGAAAACGGGAGAGTAGATACGGTCTAGCTAATACCACTGAAGCGGGCCATTATAGTGGTGATGAAATCTTGNTTGACGAAAACGGGAGAGTAGATACGGTCTAGCTAATACCACTGAAGCGGGCCATTATAGTGGTGATGAAATCTTAGTATGGAGTGGAATCATGTTGAGCTCACGTACACTCATTCATGAGTTTGATCGTGAATCTTCAGCCTAACGCAGGGTGGGTAAACATATGTTATGAATGTCTTCGGGCGTGCTTTCGAATTGAACACATCGTATTGATTTCAGCCCTGCAACATATCCCAATATCCAAATGAGGTCTCATGCATTCTTTCACGTAACTTAGATAGATGTGCTATACCANGCCCTGCAACATATCCCAATATCCAAATGAGGTCTCATGCATTCTTTCACGTAACTTAGATAGATGTGCTATACCATAAACGTATTGAATCAGGAATCCATACTCTCCAACACAGACAGAAACCTAGTACCGCGCGTACGAGACACAGATAGATAAGGAACTCGTGTTGTAAGAAAGGATTCAGTCAATTAACATGATACGATTGAAATGACGTAATCTTGGATAGGGTGAAATGGTAATTAATCTCCTTGCTGAATCATGCGAATATATAACGAGCATGTTCCTTCACCAGGCATGCTGAAAAAGTACATAATTGTCACTGCATATTTTTCCATTACAGAACCCATGATTGTCTTTTAGGACATAGTCTTTAACAGCATGAATACGACCCATTCTCCGAGAGAACTGTGCAACATCCGAACAGGTATGTATTTATTATAATTTAGGAGTATATCATTATTAATTGCTCTTCAGACAGTAACAATTTTTAATATGAAATGTATCGNTATTTATTATAATTTAGGAGTATATCATTATTAATTGCTCTTCAGACAGTAACAATTTTTAATATGAAATGTATCGTGGTCTAAAATGTATTAGAATAATTATGCTTTATTTTCTCTACTTGTCATATGTTACTAATGACAAACCAAGCTGCATTCGCCTTAGAAGTTACGTGAGTGAGTGAGTGAAGAGATTTGGGCGACTCTTAATATCGAGGTCTTGAGAGCCGATTAGAAGCTACGTGAACTTATGTGGTTTGAATACGGCGTGAAAAGAATGGAAAGTAATAGTAATCTTACTTCGATATTTTGAACAGAAGTAAAAAATTAAACGAAAAAAGGGCACGGCAAGCAGATAACTATCACAGAAATAGACGGCAAAGAACAAGGAAGCAACACGAATGCTGAGAGTATTTGTTTTTTAATCGACGAGCACATTGCACATTCCTGATTGGTTTATATTGTGTTGGTTCTACGTTGTCGTTGTTTTCTGTTCAGTCATTTCTATTTTTTGTCAGACTGCTTTTTGTCTGTCTGGGGTATTTTAACTACTGCTGCAATCCCTATTGCTTCCTAGTTCTTTGCTGTTTTGTTATGCGGTTGTTATTTATTAGTGTGTACTTTTTCCATTAAATTTTTTTTTGGTCCTGTTTGGCATTGGACATATTCTATTCGAACCATCAAAGTACTAGTATTTTGCCATTGACATTCAACTTCAAGCATATTAGTAATATTAATTTCCTGTTATGTGACGAGGGTAGTCCGGATTTTACTGAACAAGGACTAAGAGTTCATATTATAAACCGCATATACCGCCTGGCGGTAAGGAGGCGGAAAAACACTTGTGAGAAAATAACTTCACTTCAGCTGGTAATGATCAACCCCACGACTTCCCAAATGCAAAGCAGGAATGCTGTGGTATGACCAAACACACACTGTGAACGCCGCAAACAATCATGAAGCCGGATGGCAATATTCTTTAAAAAATAATTTTGATTTGTTTTTACGGGTTACAGTTTTCATACCTTAATTTCAAGAAACGCCAATTCTAGTGCATAGCCTACATAAAATGCGACACTTATATCCAACCTTCAGTGACAGAGGTGCGTGTGTGCTTACTGTTAATCCAGTATATACCAGCCATCCCGACGATTTGGTACACAAATGAAGCTGGGGGACGGAAAAAGAAACGAAATATTGCTTAATTACAGCCATGCCAAAATTAAATACCAGCACCTGTTGTACGAAAGTTCAGCACCTCGACAACTGAACTGCAAATGTGGTCGATTTAAATGTGAATATCTAATTACTTTCTCCTCTTTGAGAAGTGACATAATGTTGTACCCAATGGTTGAAAGTTGCATGCAGATTTTACCGATGCCTTCATCATGCGTATTTTTCTCGTATACTTCTAAAGTGACAGGTGAAGCTTGATTAAATACCTCATAATCAACTATTTATTTTGAGTGCATGAAATCTTTCTGGTTAAACAGAACGTACACTGAGAGAAAAGTTTGTTTCTGCCCACAAAATACTTGTTTGTTACGGCCCAATAAATGTGTAGTTGATCCAAAAAAGATTTTGTTGAGTAAACGAAATTTATAAAACAACAAAAGTAATTTTTTTTTTCGTCTAAAAAAATACGCATTTGAGCTGACAAAATCTCTGTATTTAGCCAACACAGTTTTACTGTCAACAAAACGTCTAGTTAAATGGACTGTACATATTTGTTCGGCCATATGCAAGCAAATACATTGTCTGCGTAAACAAACACTTATCTCAGCGTGTATATTTATCCCAGAACTTGAAACCAGAATTATGCTGTATCGAGTACATAAACGCCGTGGGCCACTATATTTGATGCACAGTTAACTGATCATTTTGTAACCAACCTTTAAAAATGCCCCTGTGTTGACGCGTTGTAACGTAAACACTTATTGGAGTAGTAACTGTTAAGTTGGTAATGAATTCGGAAAAGTAGTACATTGTATTATCGCATTATTAGATAGTTAATGTTAAAATAAGAGGTGAATGAAGTTGTTTTGTTTTTTATATACAGGAGTAGCAATTGCATTGCCTTCATTAAGTATAACACGCATACGTTGCTAACGAATATACTTTATAACTTAATATGCTCATGAATTCTAGTCACAAGGTACTCACAAGGTACATGGAAATGTTAATTTTTTACATGTGTCGGGATGATACACAGCGGAACGATTTGAAAGAACTCAAGGACGGCTTCGAGAAGCGCTCATTTAAACGCCTTTTTTTTATTAACTCAAGGTTTGCATTCTCATGTTGCAGCGATGCAGGGGCCCTGGCACATCTCCTGAAGAGCAGTTTAGGAACTGGAATACTGGCAATGCCTAACGCCATCAAGCATGCCGGAACTGTGCTGGGCATGATACTCACCGTTGTTATAGGCGTCGTCTGCACACACTGCGTGCACTTGCTGGTAAGTTTCAAGTACCTCGCTACATCTGCACAGTAGCAATATTAGCGACTAGTTTGCCGACATCGAAGCACTTCGCAAGGCGTTTATAAGAAAGCAAAATATTAAGAGATAATTAAAGTTTCAGGCTTCACTACTCGGTAAAATATCAAGGAAATAGCGTACATTCTAACACATCATAACTCATTGTCCAAAGTACCACGACTCTGAGAAACATAAGTAAATACTTGCCAGTGACAACTTGACTCAGTAGTCCATTCGCGGTTACTTCCAACTTTTCTGAAGCCCTGCTGAAGTTCTACTTACAGGATATTCATCCGNGCAATATTAGCGACTAGTTTGCCGACATCGAAGCACTTCGCAAGGCGTTTATAAGAAAGCAAAATATTAAGAGATCATTAAAGTTTCAGGCTTCACTACTCGGTAATATATCAAGGAAATAGCGTACGTTCAAACACATCATAACTTAAGTACCACGACACTGAGAAACATAGGTAAATACTTTCCAGTGACAACTTAANGACACTGAGAAACATAGGTAAATACTTTCCAGTGACAACTTAACTCAGTAGTCCATTCGCGGTTACTTCCAACTTTTCTGAAGCCCTGCTGAAGTTCTACTTACAGGATATTCATCCGCCTAATGTAAACAAAGTTTAACGAAGTCTATAAAATAACACCAAGAAACAATGCACCGAATTCGTGCGGACTCTGGGTGATAACATTTTGCATAAGAACTATTTCTTAGTACGCTTTACAAACCCACATTTTTCTCCGTATTTATATTCATATTAATTATAAATGGATTATTATAATTTATAGATAAAAAAAAATATATGATAGATCAATTTAACCAAAAATAAGTGGTTTTTGTATTAACACAAGTATAAAATGCTTATGAAACATGGAATATTTAGGAAACAACCAAACACGTCATAGATGGAGTGATTTTTCAACAGTTTGATTAAAAAAAGTGTGAAGAAAAAGCGAACAGACAATAGTAGAGGGGAAAAGGCGACTTTGAGGCATTGGCAACTGGCGTCGGAGCTCGGAGCTGTTCATGCTCTGTTATTCCGGTTGGTCGGTGGCATCTTGGATCCAGGCGACCTTTAACCTTTGACCCTGGTGTCCTTTAAACCAAATAAATCCAAAAAAATCCAAAAAATCCAAAAAAAAAATGTATGAAAAAATTATAAACATTATTAAAAATATTATTAAAATATAAATTTTAAAAATGTATATTTTCGGAGGTCCCCCACTCTGTCCACTCCCCTCATCTATACTCATTCCGTCGTATGCAGCCATCTTGGTTTTTTTTAATTATTTGTTTATACATTGCTGGAGGACGCAATCTTCGTTTTTCGTTTGTCATTTGTTTATACATTTCTAGAGGATACCATTTAAGTTTTTTCGTTTGTCATTTTTTTATACATTGCTGGAGGATCCCATATTGTTTTTATCGTTTGTCGTTTGTTTATACATTACTGAGGACGCCATCTTGGATTTCACATGCTTTCATCACCTAGGTGGCGCTAGTGAATTATATATCGATTTACCCACCAGGCAAGTTGTCGATTTAGCATATTTGTTTATGTTTTTAAAGTATAGGTTGCGCTGTCGTCGCCCTCCATACTGGATTATATTTTCAACACATAGGTGGCATTAATTTCTCGATTATGCTGCCTGCTATTGACCTGTACCGAATGGTAATATTGACAATTCCTGCAAATTATGTATACTGTCCTCTATTTTTTTGTTTTTTTCTTAAATGCAATTATTTTATTCAGAATAATTTTATTATAAAGTGGAGGGTTTTTTTAAATAAATAAAATGCAACATATTAAAAAAACTATTTTTTATTTAGTTATATACAAAATGATGAAACACATATACAATGGTACATTATTGCAATTTTCTGTGTTCACCACTCTATATATGCTTCTGCGACCCAGGAATTCAAGCGGGGAGGGAAACCCCACCACTTGACGTACGCCCTTCCGTTACGTCGTTTCAGCACCTTCTCGAGCAAATACACATCTGGAAACTTTGTAGGCTGGATCTCCTCTGCGTAGAAACCGCCATGGACGGGAACATTACTCAGTTCCTCGAAAAAGTAGGTCCTCGGAGGATAGTTGCGTATACATCGCACACGAAAGAGTTCGGGGCTCCAATTCGCCGTGAACCCTTTCTCAATTATGCCTTTCTGTTTGGAGATTCGCGCCATGTCACCAACCTTGGCTTTAGGCTTGTGTGGGTCCCTCCTTTTCACGTTAGTGCACACGGTTCGAAGCAGGGAGTCGTCCTTTATGTATTCGGGCTTCATGCGAGTGGTATAATAAACGTTAGAATTATACTCGCGGACGAGTTTGGGCAGTTGTATCAACCTATTGTAGTTTCTGTTCCAAGCGAAATGCCTAAACATTTTCCCCTTCAGAGTCCTGAGAAAAAGTTCGACAATAGAAGCTTTGAGATTGCTGTACGTGGAATAATGATTTATGTTATGTTTCTTCATCAGGGCCTTGAACTTTTCATTGTATAACTCCTTTACCTGGACAGTTTATAGATTACTTGGGATTTGTCCTTCGCGCAATACGTTAGCCATGGCCTCAGTGACATCATGTGCATTCTTCGACTTGACAGGTTTGGCCCAGACGAATTTGCTATGTGCATCGATGACTGTCAACATGTATTTGTAGCCCTTGTTGACCCGAGCATATGGTATAATTTAGCCGAGGTCGGATTGAAATAGATAGTTCATCCCACATATCACGACCTTGCGGCATATCGCAGATTCATGCAGTTCATTGGCGATTCACAATCGACTCATTGTATGTAGCCATCCTCCTTAAGTTCTTCGACGATTGAAATTATCTCGTTAGTGTGGGAGTAATTTCCAACCCTTTGCGAAGCGAGCAGTAGCTGCAGTATATCGACTAGCTCGTTCGGGTCGTCCCAGAATACTTAGTTGGTGTTCTTGTCGTCGTCGTCTATCTTCTGTAAACCTTCGCCGCTTTTAAGTGCTAGGCCGCTGAAGAGGTCTGCGAGAATGTCGATTTGTTCGTGATCTTCGTCCTTATAAACACTTGTCTCAGGATTGTTAACTTGGTAAAGTACATTTGTGAGTTCTAGCAAAGTCTTGTATTCCAACAGGTTGGATTCTGTAAACTCTCTGGGTTCCTTGCGAAATATAAGTTTATATAGCCCGGGGGTGCCACATGTCTTGTAATCGCCAACTTGGATGATCCCACCTGGTAGAAACTCTAATTCATCAGCACCGTGGAACCATTTACCATTATGCCTGTAAACACTGTATGTCGTATCATAATTTCGAGATGTGTACGATCGTAGGTACCAGCGAACCATAGCATTGGGTTTGAAGACTCTCTTCCGTACTTTTTTCTTGTGTTGCAAAACCGCATCCGATCCAACGTCCCGATCTGTCTGCACATCATCATGTTTTCCCTTCTTCATAGGCTCAGCAGGATCGTTGATCTCGGTCTTCATGGCTACGGGTGCTCGTTCTCCCTGAGTTCATCGAGACGGCGATTAATGGGATTAAAAATGTCTTAATTTATAAGGTCGCGTGAAATTTTGGCACTCTTGACGAGCAAATACTTCGAGTGAACAGACTGGTCGTCAGATGCAGGTCACTGGCAATGTCTGACATCGCACTGAATAAAATTTATTACTGTTCCTCTCTTTTATAGGTTTATTTTTGGGTATCCGTCAAAATACTTTCGATCTTGCCCAGGTGCTCACTGCAGACATACAATATGTGCCTGCTGTAATTTTGAATATCGGTTTCCGTGGCAAGGTGGGAAATTGAGGTAGTGAATGTCCATGTAATTTATCCTTCCAGATTTTCAGATTATCTTCATTTTCGTGCAGATGCCACAATTTTCCTTTGAACACTCGTCACATGCTCGTTCATGGCCACCATATCGCGGACCATCTCCGACTTCACACGCTCCATATTCGCCCCGAACTCGGACAGGATGAAAGAATGCGTCTTGTTCGGCCAACATACTGCGCAGTTCTGAAATGATGCCATTACCAGTTTCAGGACGAAATGTTTAATAGAAGCATCCTTGGATCGTTCGAATTCACCAACATTTCGAATTATACTTCTACCAGCATCCCAAGTTCTATAGTTTCTTGGTACGAGACAACCTCCGTCGTCGTCTTGGTGAATACGCAGCTTAAGGATACTTTGCCCAAATTTCGGTATGCTGCGGCTTATTCTCGACGGTCAGTGATGAACTGATCGAACCCACTCCTGTACCTGTCATTATATAGGGGCCAATCCTTAACGATTGNTTATACTTCTACCAGCATCCCAAGTTCTATAGTTTCTTGGTACGAGACAACCTCCGTCGTCGTCTTGGTGAATACGAAGCTTAAGGATACTTTGCCCAAATTTCGGTATGCTGCGGCTTATTCTCGACGGTCAGTGATGAACTGATCGAACCCACTCCTGTACCTGTCATTATATAGGGGCCAATCCTTAACGATCGTCAAACATCCGCATTTCTCTTTCCAGCACAAGGCACATAGACTCTTAAAATCTGATAGTGTCATGTCCGTATTGATGTGATCATCGTAAACATGCCGCCTAAAGTTATATATTTATCTTTGACTAAAAGTACTTTCGTAGTTATAACCTCTTTGTAATTTACAATATGTACATTAAATCAGAAGTAAATAAAACGTAGCTGGAATAAATAATTAATTAAATGTTACGTGATTACAAACAGTAATCTTAAATAACTGTGACACGTTAATGCAGCGGTTATGATGCGTTATATTCCCTTTGCGATGGATCAAAGAAATGAAAGCTGGTAGAATGGGAAGGGAAAAATTAATTCTTAATTAATGAAGACAGTAAACAATATAAGAGCAAACTATTTAGCAGTGGACATGTGCAGTACAGAAATAAAAAGAAATAAATACCCAAAATCTACCATTTTAGGGTTAAGCAAAATATGTGCGGAGTTTTCTGTTCTCAAGACTTCTAAATTACGACATAAGTTTCCTGTCCCGGAAATACCTATATTCAGCTAATTATGTCGACTTGGCGTATGTATCTACGATGTTTTGAAGTTGGGTATATTATTACAAACCTTATCCAAACTTTAAGAAACAGTGTTTCTTCAAGTTTGCGGCGAGTTTCAAGTGTATTTAAGATATTTTGTTGCAATTTTGTGATCTTCACAGCCTGCATGTATTGTTTCCATTACTCTGTAATCTGTGCACCAACTACTATGTGTGTATCAGTGATCGCGTTTCTATGTGTCACTTATTTTCAACAAATAAATCCACGAAAATCCTTAATACTGCACTTGGAATATTCCTCGAATATCACAAACATTTTAATACAGTTCCTTGATATTTTGTATAGCCGTTTAATGTATGCGATCCGAAGTGAACTGTTTTATCCAGACAAATTTTAA
The DNA here is from genome assembly GCA_002778355.1 of Clitarchus hookeri. Classification (NCBI taxonomy): domain Eukaryota; kingdom Metazoa; phylum Arthropoda; class Insecta; order Phasmatodea; family Phasmatidae; genus Clitarchus; species Clitarchus hookeri. The sequence goes on from NQII01001683.1 coordinate 20,494, forward strand.
CGTGTCTAATGTATGGGAAAATCATGTTTGTAACTAAATGTGAGAATGCAATTTCATAAAATACTCCGTACATTGTCACCAGCTATGTATTTTATTGTTAGTATTCTGACAAAATTACGTCCAAATCGGCACAGGAATTAATTTTATAAGATAAAACTAATTTTCTCGTAAGAATATGATTAACTATTGTGTTGTCGGATGGTGCCAAAACGGTATATCTGGGATGTTTTTTCATGAAAGTTTCATCAGCAGATAAACTTTACCGTGGAAATATTCTGTAAATTGATGGAAAAACTTGGTAGAACCTTCGAGTATTATGACAGTTATATTCATATTTTTTTAACTTTGGTTGTGTATTAACAGTATTAGAAGTTATAAACCATCTCAGCAACGAAGGACACTTAATTCGATGACAGGAAGAACCACAAACTACGTAATGGTGGAACAATATAAGTACACCATTTACAGTGCCTGCCATCAACATTTCCGTAACTTGCTTCTGTGTACATTCGTATTGGCNAACAATATAAGTACACCATTTACAGTGCCTGCCATCAACATTTCCGTAACTTGCTTCTGTGTACATTCGTATTGGCAGAAGTTCTGAAAGTAAAGCGCGTAAAAGAGATTTACGGATTTAACATTTCCATCAAATGTCTGTGACAATAATTAGTTTTCCATAACCTGAACAGATTTAAAACTATTGTAACGTTTTTATTTTTTACTTACAAAACCTTAAATTTGTATGTGTTTTTCGTGCGAGTACAGCTCTTCGTCCCGCTGTTCTGTTGGTCGTCCTTTATGCTGATGTGCAACTCTAGTAATGTTTCAAGTAACNAGTACAGCTCTTCGTCCCGCTGTTCTGTTGGTCGTCCTTTATGCTGATGTGCAACTCTAGTAATGTTTCAAGTAACAAACTATGGAATGTAAATGCGCATTAGCGCCTAGGGCTCAATGTTCTTCGAAAAAGGATTTTTTTCTAGTGATATTAAAAACTGACTCATTTTACTCTGAAATAGAATAAAATGTGTGTTCATTTGCTGTGTAACTGTTGAACTGAAGATAAGTGTGCCAAAGTTATAGTTGTATAAGGAAAAATGNAATGTGTGTTCATTTGCTGTGTAACTGTTGAACTGAAGATAAGTGTGCCAAAGTTATAGTTGTATAAGGAAAAATTGTAAGATATTTTTATGACCACAAAGTGAAGAAAAAAAAAATTTAAAATCAGATACGAATAAAAATTCGAAATGTATGATGGGAGTGCAACATAATAATGTGATAGTNAAAAAAAAAATTTAAAATCAGATACGAATAAAAATTCGAAATGTATGATGGGAGTGCAACATAATAATGTGATAGTACACAGGAATTTGAATCGGATCATGCAGGAATGGCCAATTATACTTCATGCCGACACCAAGTTTTTCTTCTCTATTTTTCGTGTATAAATGCTGTAAAAGATGAACTCGTAATTGTTTCTAGCCCACGTCGAAATTATTGGCGTTATTATGACATAAATCTTAAATATGCTGCAATTTAATGAGCAAAAATTCCCGGAATGACGAAGTTGTAAAACTTACATAATTACTGGAGGTTCAGGATACCGAATCGTGAAGTTCTAAAAGACAACTTACCATCTTGATGCTTCAGGAAGTGATTAAAAAAAGTGTGCCGAAGAGTTTGTGACGAGCAATAAGCAATCCTCGAACAATGTGCGTAATTGTCGGTCCGTTCGTACGTCGGCACGCATAGGCATGGTTCGTGCCAAACATGTGCAATCGCCCCTCTGTTGTAGGACGTTCTTCAGTTCGTTCGCCGCGCATACCAATAGCAACTCCAGAAGCGCAGGTTTCCTCAGTGACCAGAGCTGCCGACTTCATACGCCCGAGGTGAATGGGTGATCAGGCGATGCACGCGTGAAGGTTCCTGCTTGATCACACATTACATGCTGGTCGTTCCGTTTGTGTGGTGCAGACGTGCTGGAAATGTGTGATGTTCTCGTCGCAGAAAATATCCGAACGTTAACAAGAGCGCTCATTCTGCTTGCTGAATAATAAATAATTTCGTTCCAAACATCAGTAGTTCGTATGATGCCAAGGACCTTTACATTCCGTGAAAATTACAACGCTTGTCTTTTACGCAACATTTATGCCCACGTTGTATGATATAGACTGTTCACGGTAAAATGGCCACTTTTGAGGCTCCAGTTACTTATCCTTTCCTGTCATTTGTTACCTTTTAACTTCCTTTTGAAACAAATATTGCAATGAAAGTAATAAATACAGTTTATTCTCCTAGTGAGGATATATCCAATACCTGCGGCTGACTACGTAAATTAAAATGCACATAAAATAATGTTTTATCTCTCTTTGCATCAGAGGATGTTTCCTAAAGCAACATGGTATAAGCATCTTAGAAATAAGGAGTCTGCTACTATAGAAATTTAAGGTAAAATTTAACATTTCATTGAAAATCAAGGGCATGCAATAAAGCAACATTAATAGTTATTTCGATTATTTTGTTTCCAGATCTTTTCATGATAACTTTTTGATTTGTAACAAGGAAAAAAGGCACATCTGATTCTATATGTGGACGCTAGCCATCAAAAGTAAAATTGTGTTGAAATATTTATATTCAAAATACTTCCACGTAATATACTGCTTGGTTTCGTTTAGCTTTCTGGCTTACAATTTCAGTCTATAACTGTACCAAACATTTATGTTCCTAGTCAGAAACTATTAGGTGTATCAAAAAGGAACGAACTGAACAAGCTGCACGAATTGTTTAAATTATTTTATTTTAGTGAAAACTCTTTCTGCTATTATTTTTACAATAAAGTTTCATTATTTTTGGAAATTGAACTTTGTTTCTCTTTTTGATAATGTTACAAAGTTTTTGTGCAGACGGCACACTTCGTTGGTTCTGAAACCTCTTTCTTTATGCCCTCTGTCACATTCATAATGCGGCATCTGCAGTAAGAGCCAACGATTTCTGTGGCATCACCCGTTTGTACTGCTTTGTGCAGTTTTCAGAACAAATACATTAGAATAATACGAAGCAGTCTGTATTATGAGATAGATCGGATGCATCACTCCTACTATCGCCGTGTCAACTCGTCAGAATTTCTGGGACCTACGAAACTAAATTATGTGGCATCATTAGTTAAATAAAAACAAGAAGTTACTGATATAACTAAATTGCCTACTTTCCTCAACATGGGTACAATTTATTTTTAAATAATATAACGAGAGCTGAGTTGGTAGGAGGGACTTGACTTCCCTTTGAAAGCAATACCATTAGAAATGAGACCAGAACCTTATGCAACAGTAGTGAAACAATTACAAATACACACATACCTTACCCAGAACTTAAACCTATAAAATCTCGTACCATAAGCTAGCGAGCATTCCACTGCATTATGGAGGTGAGATTCTAAGCATCAAAACTGTATTTAATCAGTCTAATGTTTCGAAAGATAGGGTTTACTAGCCTAAAATATTTACAGGTCATTTATTTTGAGAATAACTGACTGAGTCACATAAAACATGTAAGTTTACATGGCCTACCGTAGCGCTACTTGTGTGAAGAATTTGGTAGAAATCGGTTGCTTGGACCCTAAAATATAACATAAAAAAATTATTTTATTATTTGATGCTATTGTACAAAATTGCTATAAAAAGAGGCTATATATATATACACACGACGCTTCTAATGTATAATGTCTACATACAAATTTTGGTGGTATTTGGTTAGATTGTTTAATATATGTCAAACTTAAATAAATTATTTATGAAGCCGCCATTTTGAACATCTTTGTCTGACCCATATAAATCACGAAAATTTATATGACCTTCTGTAGGATTTATGATGTGCGAAATTTGGTATAAATTTATTTGNACCCATATAAATCACGAAAATTTATATGACCTTCTGTAGCATTTATGATGTGCGAAATTTGGTATAAATTTATTTGAAATGTTCCAGTGTAACTTTTGGTGGGAATCCGTTGATCGGGAATCGGTTGATCATTATAAAAAATTTTGTCGAAATTGGTTAAATGGTATGGCAGATATACTAATTAAACTTGAAACCTATGTATGGCCGCCATTTTTAAAATAAAGTAACTAATCAAGTTCAGTCAGTTACGTTTACATAGCCTACCTCAGTATTACTTACATGCCAAATTGGGTGAGAATTGGTTGAATAGTTTTTGAGATATAATGTAACATATTTTCATTCGTTAAATTGGTGCTAATAGTAATACTAATAGTAATATCCATTTTAAAATTTAATGCTGTCACAATGGTCTGCAATCATATAAAATTTAGTTTAAATCGGTTGAATGGTTCCCGTGATATAACATATCATCCAGAATTTTTAATGGCCACCATTTTGAAAGTAAGTGCCCTGAGTGTAAGAAAAATAAAAAAATTCAGGTTTCCTTACTAAGTATTATATTGTGTAGTAAGTTTGATGAAATTCGGTTGAAGCGTTCAAGAAAGAGGGACACACACACGCACAGACACACACATGCATGCATACACATAGAGACACAAAGACAGGAAAGTGATCTATAAGCATTTCTTTCCTTTGGAAACTAGGCTAAAAAAAAGCACATAATAAATGATAAATAAAATTTTCAGATGAAAATTTGAAAACAATTTTAACTCGTTATTACCATGCATATACTTTGCGTAATTTTCTGATTTTATCACGCAAATAAAATAGATTTTCAATTCACAAAATAATAGAAATATAACGTTTTCTTAAAATAAAAAACTTTGTTTACAATACAAAATATTTTTATGAAATCTTATGATTACCGTGCGAAATGTAGTTTTAATATCTTAGTATTCATGTTGTAAACTTTTAGACAATTATCGAGTTTAAAACCAATTTAGGTATAATTATATGAAAATAAATAAATTTATTTCAAACTATTTAGTTTTCCACAACCCAGATTAAATAATTACAAATTTAAAATGAGTATAAATATTATAAAATAAAACATTTAGTATCTTGAAGTAAACAGTTTCAATTTATCTGTGGGTGCTCAAGTCCATCACAGCTACAACCACATAATTTCAAACAAATACATATATATATATTTAGGTATTTGTACTATGTTTTCATTAGACAGTTAAAATTAGCATATAATGAATGCCTAAAGGAAAATCAACTCAAGATAAATGTGAGAAATGGTTTGGAAACTGTCATATTTCAATGTTTTGTTGTTGTGCTCAAAATAATTTTCCTTAACGATTAGCCAGAAATATAGAAAAACATTCAGTTTTAAAATAGAGCTATAAAGCTTTGCAATAGAAATTGCTTTGATAAATGAAATTTGCAATGGCTGATTATGGCCCCATTACATTACATATGCTTTTCATGCCACAGGATGTGAAGTTCTAAAAGAGGCCCTTGTGTGTCTATGTCACCATACCAGCTCGCCTAATTCATTTGCGTAAATAAATGACTAAAAAATAAAGAATAATTTGTTAATTTATAGTGCATCTTGCAGTAAAACGGGGAATTTCATTCCGTAGTATGTTTTTACTTGGGTTAATGAAACAACAGAATTATTCTACCTAATATATTTACCACGTATAATTAACTTTTCCGAAATTTTGAGAGTCCCTAGTATTTTAACAACGAGTTTCAGGTCATGGTTTGAAAAAATAATATAATTATACTATCTCTACTTATCATCCAAAATTATGCAATCATCGTGTGAACTAATTTATTGACTAATGCGTAGGATAAATTCACATAATTAATAAGTAGTTAAGAAAAAATAAATTAATAAAGGGGAATATCAAAGCTTCTGTATTAAAGTAGCATCAATGAATTAAGTAAAATTTTCAATTATTGCTGATTATGTATTCAACATATATTTAAAATTTAACCAATAGAATGGTTTAAACATTAACTGAACCTAAACATGTTTGTTCTTAATATAACACACGTGCACTGAAAACCATGATCAAGAAGTGCTTCGAATCCGTGACGTCTCATTTGAAGCTTAAACAACCTCAAATTATTCAATGGTTTTAATAATGGTCATTCTCATTTGTTAAGGTCTTGTGACTTTAATGTTACTGGAACGTTCTTCTGTAAGCTAGAAACAGTGTTCGCATTCTCGAGGCAGTAGTCAGATTGTTGTTGCCTGGTTGCGACGCTGGTGCAAAGATTTTGGGGTTCATCTGTCCTGGTGTGTTTGCAGGTAAGGTCCTCCCACGATCTGTGCAGACGCACGAAGACGCCCTCAATGACGTTCGCGGAGACCGCAGAGTACGCCTTCAAGAGTGGGCCTCCCGCACTACGACGACTGTCCACCTTCTCCAGGTACTAAACTAAAAAAACTTACGTGCATATACAGGATAGGATGTATCTAAAAGAGACGGACAGGCTTCGACAGCAGGTTAATCACGAAAAAATAATGTGAAAACATACTGACGACCTAGGGACTGAAGTGAATCCTAAGGATGGCACACGTCTTTGGAATTGGACCTGAAACACTAGTATTTTACAAATATCGNGGGACTGAAGTGAATCCTAAGGATGGCACACGTCTTTGGAATTGGACCTGAAACACTAGTATTTTACAAATATCGCAGAAAAATTTTAAGATGGAACATTGAGTGTCTGGATAATGCGTAACGAAACAAAGATCTGTGAACATCACAACACCTCTCTGTCGCGGTCACCAAATTATTTCATGGAAGTAATCACGGTTACTGCCCTTATTTCGGCTTAATATACACAATATACGTGAGACTTAAAAAATGGATTATTAACCCATATGTCAAAATTAACATCACACATATTCCAGACACTCAGTGTTCCATCACCATAAATTGTAATAATCTAGTGCTTCAGGTGAAACTTCAAAGATATGTATGGCCTTCTTTTGTCGTGATTAACCTGCAACCGAAGTTTTTCGGTCTAATTTAGATACAACCTATATAGTTTATCCGCTCTGTGCTCTACAGTTCAACAAGGGAAACAATTAAAATATATTGATAAATTACGTAGAATATATGGATATGACTCGGAGTTTACAACATGGGAGAAAATTACAGGAAGAGCGAGTTATATATAATCACATACTCGCAGCACATACTCGTAAGTTAATAAAAATAGATTCAGTTACACAACTAAGTACATCATTCAAGCGGAATTTCAGTATAAATACTCCAACTGGCCAAATTTCACTTCACACTTAGGTGCCACTCAAAAATGTAACAAACACAATTTCTTAGACACTTTAATCGGAGTCGGGAAAACCCTACCTAGGTGGTTGGCATATACCCAAAGGCACTGGACATAGTTGGTATGTACCAAGACTCCTTAGTCTACACAATAACGTGTTCGATGGTCATGTAAACACAATAACATAACTCAATCTCGAAATATAACATTCGTCTTGGCAAAATATTGACAGTAAAAAATGCAGACAAATGCGATAGAAAAGCATTTAAGATGTTGACAATAATTATTCAAATCAATCGGCATCGGATGCAATGAACATACTTGAGAGCGGTACAAAACTATCTGCAAAGTCCTAATTTCATTCACTTTATATTCTATTCCAAAATTTGCACATTGTTTTACTTACTTTTGTTAAATAAATTAAATTTAATCACAGTTCTACTATTTATGTGAGTTTGATATAAAGAATAATTTTCGAAGTCGTTTTAACCTGATAACAATACAAATTAATTCCAAACATGTATATGGCTTTGTGAAGTATCTTGTGAAGAAATCATTTATTACCTAAATTTTACCCATACGTGAATAATTTAATTGCTATGAAAGTAAAAAAAAAAGTAAAAAGTGGAGAGTATAAATACGCCTTAAAATTTGTATGTATTTGGAATAATATATTGACTTGATTTCATGTTAATTTTTCAAGTAAAAGTTTTTAATATGGATTGGTAAAATTTGGCGATGTGATATAATATTAACGTTGTCAAAATTCTGTAGCAACCTAATTAGGTTTTCATTATCATTGCTATCGGCTTGCTTAATGCCGTGAAAGTTGAGACATGGTTTAAAATTGTTGTATATCTTTAAAGACAGCCCCTGAGGTGACAAAAATATGTGCTCTAAAGATTACTGAAACCATATCATTCTTAGCATATGAGTATACTGGACTGTCATTGGACGGGACCCTGTAGAGTGACCATAAATTCCACAAAAACACTTTGTTAAATATTTTTTAATATTTTATTGGAGCATTTGTTAATCTTGTGGCTTAAATAAATTGTTACAGTAATGAAAGGAACGCCTCAGTAATAGTGACGCTATNGGAGCATTTGTTAATCTTGTGGCTTAAATAAATTGTTACAGTAATGAAAGGAACGCCTCAGTAATAGTGACGCTAACAAATGCGCAAATTTACAGTAAATCTAAAACAATTGCTCATACACACACACGAGTGCTGAACAACGTAAGGCTGTCCCTAAAATCTACAATTGGGAAAAGAAGGCACAGCCCTAACTTTCTTGTAAACATGTTAATCCTCTCATATCGCTGGAAACAAAAAAAAACAATAAATAAACTTGTTACTTCCCCAGTCATACATTTCGCTATGAAACAATACCACGATACTAAGTGAAGCTTTCGAAGGTTACAAACATGATTACACTTGTAATATTATGTTATTTTTCAGGAAATTCGTGAACTCAGCCTTGGTGGCAACATACTACAGCACACTCTGCGTCTACATTGTTTTCATAGCAACGTCGGTCAAACAGGTAAATGCTTGTAACTTAAATTCAAGATTTTTTGAATGTACGTTGCACAATCCCGCCAGCTCAATGTTTTAAAGAAGTATAGCCAGTGTCACAATTTTTCTCTACCACGACTGGAATATGTTTTGGTGGAATCAACACTAGGTAGGTACCCATTGTGAGGTACGACAAACTACGTACCCACTGGCATAACGTATCTACTATACCTACTAGTTAAGTATAAGTTCTTCGTACCGACGGACATTTCGGCTTATCTTGCTGTCATCTCCGTTTCAAAATTAAAAGTTTTTCAATGATTATTCACTCATCAGTAATACTCGGCGTATTTCTAATATTAACAACTTGTTTGTTAGGAAACAGCGAATTATTTATGCAATTTTACAAAGAATTCTTCGAAATTTAGCCGCCAAGATTATTTATGCGACATTACAATTATATTAGAGCAAAATCTTCAAAGTTTTTAGAGTGGAATGTATTTGCATACTAACTATTTCTTACTAGGAATTACCAACACACCTATTTTCTTTTTATTTCCATTCATATTTATTATTATGAAATATTATCATTTATACATCACATATATGGAAAAGTTCAATTTAAACAAAAATTATTATTTTTGTGATAAAATAAGTATAAAACACTCGCGAAACACGACATATGTAAGATACAAGCACGTACGTCATGCATGGGGTGATTTACAAAGATTTTATTTAAAAAGTGAGATCAAACACACTTAAAAAGTGTGTACAAAGTTCATGCTTGTCTTGGAATGTTATAGACATTGCAGTTTCTTTGAAATGCGAGACCTGATGCTCTTGTTATGCCGGAATCACATAGCCACGACAAGCACAGCATGACAATTAAAATCGAACTGCCAATCAAATACAAGACGCACCTGACATCAGCACGACGAAACCTACCACACGGCCAACAGTTTTGGATTAGACGCCATTTTTATTTTTGTCATGTCATGTAGNATCAGCACGACGAAACCTACCACACGGCCAACAGTTTTGGATTAGACGCCATTTTTATTTTTGTCATGTCATGTAGCACGAAAAACGGGGTGTAGAACGTTGTAAAACGAAATAGTTCGAACAAGTTTGTCTACAGTGACAAATTTGCAATTTATAAATAAAACATTATTTTCCACATACCGTATTAATCTCATAAAGTTAATATTCTTACCTTCCCATGCTTTATAGTCCATTCACGAACTTATCTTTGTCAGGATGAAGTGTTCCAAATTTACCTTCTGCCTACCGTATTTGAAACTCGTTTATTTATTCTATAATCACCTTGTAATTGGTGCCGAAAATTCCCAACCTGCTTGCATACTATTGTGCTGTAAATTCAAGTAGTTACATTAATTACGTTTTTGTCGTGTCGTTGATGGCATTTTTGTCGCGTTGTTCTTGTAAGAGCAGTGTGACTCCAGCATTAAACTGGAAACTTTGAATGTCAAGTCTTAGTAGACCTGGTTTTGAGAAAATTTTCCCAAAACACAAATAATTCTGATACAGTAATGCAGTATCGAGAAGGATGAGATATGGATATGTTTTGTTACATCAAATTTTCATGACGAAGTATCTGAGCATGGCATATTGCGTTTTCAGTAAATTTCGTACTGTAATAGCTAGTAAAGTAAACAGGCTNTGTAAATTTCGTACTGTAATAACTAGTAAAGTAAACAGGCTCTTTATAACTGCTTAACATGACTACACGATAACCTACAATACGGTCACGAACAAAATTACATATTCATTTCTTGCTAATGAAGGAGCATTTGTTAATCTTGTGGCTTAAATAAATTGTTACAGTAATGAAAGGAACGCCTCAGTAATAGTGACGCTATCAAATGCGCAAATTTACAGTAAATCTAAAACAATTGCTCATACACACACACACACACGAGTGCTGAACAACGTAAGGCTGTCCCTAAAATCTACAATTGGGAAAAGAAGGCACAGCCCTAACTTTCTTGTAAACATGTTAATCCTCTCATATCGCTGGAAACAAAAAAAAAACAATTAATTAACTTGTTACTTCCCCAGTCATACATTTCGCTAGGAAACAATACCACGATACTAAGTGAAGCTTTCGAAGGTTACAAACATGATAACACTTGTAATATTCTGTTATTTTCCAGGAAATTCGTGAACTCAGCCTTGGTGGCAACATACTACAGCACACTCTGCGTCTACATAGTTTTCATAGCAACGTCGGTCAAACAGGTAAATGCTTGTAACTTAAATTCAAGATTTTTCGAATGTACGTTGCACAATACCGCCAGCTCAATGTTTTAAAGAAGTATAGCCAGTGTCAAAATATTTCTCTACCACGACTGGAATATGTTTTGGTGGAATCAACACTAGGTAGGTACCCATTGTGAGGTACGACAAACTACGTACCCACTGGCATAACGTATCTACTATACCTACTAGTTAAGTATAAGTTCTTCGTACCGACGGACATTTCGGCTTATCTTGCTGCCATCTCCGTTTCAAAATTAAAAGTTTTTCAATGATTATTCACTCATCAGTAATACTCGGCGTATTTCTAATATTAACAACTTGTTTGTTACGAAACAGCGAATTATTTATGCAATTTTACAAAGAATTCTTCGAAAATTAGCCGCCAAGATTATTTATGCGACATTACAATTATATTAGAGCAAAATCTTCAAAGTTTTTAGAGTGGAATGTGNTTAGCCGCCAAGATTATTTATGCGACATTACAATTATATTAGAGCAAAATCTTCAAAGTTTTTAGAGTGGAATGTGTGAAAGTAATGTTGAATTTTAACTAAACTTCACGATATACTTCAAGTTTATTTTAAATATGGAACCACCTAAACAATTTTGTATGTATCATAAAACAATGTGTTATACAAATACATCTCTTTAGTTGTAGAGTTGGAAGAAAATCTTTGGCGCCTATTTCAAAAGAATATTTGTAAAATTTACAAAAAAAAATTACTGTGCGCAGACTATCATTATTTTCTAAAAATATTAAATTTCGAACAGGGAAAGGCGGTCATATCGTTTCCAAAATTGAAATGAGTTTTGGCACTCGCGTTGCTGTTTGCTCGCAGGTTGCAGACTACTACTACCCGGAAGAAGTGCCNAAATTGAAATGAGTTTTGGCACTCGCGTTGCTGTTTGCTCGCAGGTTGCAGACTACTACTACCCGGAAGAAGTGCCTGCCTCCGACAAGATCAACATCCGCTTGTACATCCTGATGGTGATGCCGCTGCTGTTCGGACTGGCGCTCATCAGGAACCTCAAGTACCTCNCAACATCCGCTTGTACATCCTGATGGTGATGCCGCTGCTGTTCGGACTGGCGCTCATCAGGAACCTCAAGTACCTCGTGCCGTTCTCGCTTATGGCCAACCTCTTCATCCTCGTCGGGTTCTGCATCACCCTGTACTACATGTTCACCGGCGAGCAGGCGGCCGGCAGCACGAAGCTCATTACCGACGACATCACCACGCTACCCGTCTTCTTCAGCACCGTCATATTCGCCATGGAAGGGATCGGCGTGGTCAGTATGCCCCTTCGAGTCCCTCAGGCAGCGCTGATAACAAATTCTGGGTGATGGACACACGCGAGAAAACTATAGTGAATGAAATTATTTAGTATAGTCAATTTACGGTTACTTCCAACTTTTCTGTAGCCCTGCTGAAGATATACTTACGAGACATTCCTCCGCTTCATGCAAACAAAGTTTATCAAGTCTAGAAAAATAGAACAAAGGGACCACGCACCGTATTCGTGCTCACTCAGTGTAGTAATATGTTTGCATACTAACTATTTCTTACTAGGAATTACCAACACACCTATTTTCTTTTTATTTCCATTCATATTTATTATTATGAAATATTATCATTTATACATCACATATATGGAAAAGTTCAATTTAAACAAAAATTATTATTTTTGTGATAAAATAAGTATAAAACACTCGCGAAACACGACATATGTAAGATACAAGCACGTACGTCATGCATGGGGTGATTTACAAAGATTTTATTTAAAAAGTGAGATCAAACACACTTAAAAAGTGTGTACAAAGTTCATGCTTGTCTTGGAATGTTATAGACATTGCAGTTTCTTTGAAATGCGAGACCTGATGATCTTGTTATGCCGGAATCACATAGCCACGACAAGCACAGCATGACAATTAAAATCGAACTGCCAATCAAATACAAGACGCACCTGACATCAGCACGACGAAACCTACCACACGGCCAACAGTTTTGGATTAGACGCCATTTTTATTTTTGTCATGTCATGTATCACGAAAAACGGGGTGTAGAACGTTGTAAAACGAAATAGTTCGACCAAGTTTGTCTACAGTGACAAATTTGCAATTTATAAATAAAACATTATTTTCCACATACCGTATTAATCTCATAAAGTTAATATTCTTACCTTCCCATGCTTTATAGTCCATTCACGAACTTATCTTTGTCAGGATGAAGTGTTCCAAATTTACCTTCTGCCTACCGTATTTGAAACTCGTTTATTTATTCTATAATCACCTTGTAATTGGTGCCGAAAATTCCCAACCGGCTTGCATACTATTGTGCTGTAAATTCAAGTAGTTACATTAAATAGGTTTTTGTCGTGTCGTTGATGGCATTTTTGTCGCGTTGTTATTGTAAGAGCATTGTGACTCCAGCATTAAACTGGAAACTTTGAATGTCAAGTCTTAGTAGACCTGGTTTTGAGAAAATTTTCCCAAAACACAAATAATTCTGATACAGTAATGCAGTATCGAGAAGGATGAGATATGGATATGTTTTGTTACATCAAATTTTCATGACGAAGTATCTGAGCATGGCATATTGCGTTTTCAGTAAATTTCGTACTGTAATAGCTAGTAAAGTAAACAGGCTCTTTAAAACTGCTTAACATGACTACACGATAACCTACAATACGGTCACGAACAAAATTACATATTCATTTCTTGCTAATGAGNAACTGCTTAACATGACTACACGATAACCTACAATACGGTCACGAACAAAATTACATATTCATTTCTTGCTAATGAGAGAAACATACTGTACCTACACTGTCTGGTCAATATTCCCTGGACTCTCCTATTCGCAGTGAGCATGCCTATTAGGATGTTTTATAATCGAAGGCACAAAATCTTCAACACCAATGCACGTGTTTGCTGTCACGAGTCAAAGCGACCCACAAATTCCTGCATTCTGTCTGAGATATTTCTCACAAGTTAAATTGTGACTCGTTCCATTACTAGTGATGCCAACTTCATACTGATACGTCATGGAAGCACTGGAACCAAGTATCGCTCTGGTAGTCCCAAAAAACTAACTGATAGGGACAGGCAAACTCTGAAGGAATTTGTGCAAACCAACCGTCAGGCAATCATGGCGTACATTTCAGAACATGACCGCTTTGTATTGAGACCAGTGATAAACTGTGTTTCATATCGAAGGTTTTTTTCTGACAGATAGAACCACTAACTGTGTAACGGTGTCACAACAAATTACCCCATTTGCAGTGCCTGCGATCAGTGGTTCGTAACATGTTTGTGTATGTGTTCACGTTGGCAACACTTGCTGAAAGTAGTGCACACAAAATAAATGATCAAATTTAAGATTCCCGTTAAAATTTGGCAAAAGCAGTGCAATTACAGTAACACAATCGGTTTTTAAAATATTTTGGCGTTGCTTCTTTGAACTATTAACAGTTTCAACTATCATGAATATTTAATGAAGAGGCAGTGCTCTGCCAAACGCCTCGCTCTGTTCGCCTGTTGTGAGAAAGAAGATTCCAGCGGATTTCTCGCGTGACCGACGACATGTTTTGTTATTCCGTGCTTACATTCTACTGTTACGAGTTGTAATCAGGCCTTAGCTGAGCGACATCTTGATCACATCTTCACATATTTAACCAGGACACAGACCGTGATTGCTGAAATTAGTTATGAAATCGCAAACCACATAAACCCCCTCCACCGGTTAGTAAACGGGGACAACACAGCCGATATAGTGTAGCCCGTGATACAGTGTAGCCCGTGAGCGGTGTCCTTTTGTCTTCGGGCCATTGGAACGAGAAGACCAAAGCAGATGGGTGTGTCCGGCCGTCGACTTCCACAATCCTAATCAGCCTCCAGTATCATGAACAAGGTGGGGACACTCCAATTAGACTTTACTCAGAATGTGGTCTGGTTAAATCTATACAATAAAATATAAATTACTACTTCATTANCGCATAGCCAAACATGTTTATATTGAAATAATATTGTACAACCTTAATGTTAAATAAAACCCTTTTAAATAGTGTTCATTACGTAACTCTTATTTAATAACTTGCTACGCCCCTATAGCCCCGGTAAGGTATGATGAAGAATTTTATATCATATCATGACAAATGGTGGAGGCAAGGGTCCTCCCTACCCTCTCGCAGCATTGCATCAGTTATTCTCCATACACCCTCACATTTAAACAAATTCCCCCGCCAACCCACGTTAATTTCCGTAGGAGTTGTAACAATAATTCAGCCACGTCCACTTTTGACATATTAAAAAATTGCATTCCAGAAGCAATGCCATTTAAATAATATAGTATCTTCAATAATTAATAACGTTTAAAAAAACAGGTTATCTTATACAGCCCAAAATCACAACTTACAAAGTAAATATTTAATTNTAATAACGTTTAAAAAAACAGGTTATCTTATACAGCCCAAAATCACAACTTACAAAGTAAATATTTAATTGATACTTAAGTAACAACAGTATTTCAGTTGAAAGTAATTCATAATGTTCCATAGGCCCCCAGCCACGTAAATAAAATTTTGTATAGTTCACCCCAATTAACCAATTCTAGTAATTAAAATTAAATTTTAATTCCCCTGTGTGAGCTGGATATCATTATTTGAAACGAATTTATTGCTGTGATAGTGGTTTTTAATCCCATGACCATTATCATTAAATTAACTTTCAGCTCAAGCAAATTTAATAAATTACANCAGGTTATCTTATACAGCCCAAAATCACAACTTACAAAGTAAATATTTAATTGATACTTAAGTAACAACAGTATTACAGTTGAAAGTAATTCATAATGTCCCATAGGCCCCCAGCCACGTAAATAAAATTGTGTATAGTTCACCCCAATTAACCAATTCTAGTAATTTAAATTAAATTTTAATTCCTTTGTGTGAGCTGGATATCATTATTTGAAACGAATTTATTACTGTGATAGTGGTTTTTAATCCCATGACCATTATCATTAAATTAACTTTCAGCTCAAGCAAATTTAATAAATTACANCTGTGATAGTGGTTTTTAATCCCATGACCATTATCATTAAATTAACTTTCAGCTCAAGCAAATTTAATAAATTACATGCATTTATGCAATATTGTAATTACATATTGCTGTGCACAGAAAAAGGAAAATTATTTTATGATTCTTTCCCCATAGTCTACATAGTGCATCTTTAAGAAACGTCTCATAATACGCATAGAAATAAGGAATGACAGTTAATTATGGAATTTTAGTACACTGACAGAAAGCCTGTTTTACGTTATTAGTTGCCATATGGTATGACGATAAGTCGCAGTTACATGCCGGGCGACGCAACCCAGTTGTAAAGTGCCAAAGCAACACATTCTCCGCATCAGCACTTCCTCGAGTGCCGCAGTGTTTGCGAAACTGCGTGCCTGGGCACGCCACGCAATTGTATTTCCTCATGCCGACTTTAGACCCAAGTTGTACTGTTATAGTTTTAAGTTCCCAAATACTCCCACATTCTCACGTACTTCACACAATTCGCTGCCATACAGACATGGGGCAGAATGAAATCAGTTGGGTTCACGCAGTTCCGTGATCCGAGGACTTAGCCAGTCATCATGGCCTTCGGACGTGCAAGAGACACGCCGTGCCAGTCATTTGTTTGAGCGCAGACGGCTGAAACCGACGTCAAGAAGGAATAACTGTGTGCAATGCAAAGGGTATTTAACCAAATGTTAATAGTGCCCGAGACACACCCACTTCGACTGTTACTCCGCTCATGGTTTACCCACATTCACATAATTGTTAGGATATCTTACTCAGGGGGTCAACCTTTCGTTTCGCGTTAGAGACGCGGGACACTTTTCCTAGGCCTCTGTCGGAGTGGTGACCCGACCAGAGATNTCAACCTTTCGTTTCGCGTTAGAGACGCGGGACACTTTTCCTAGGCCTCTGTCGGAGTGGTGACCCGACCAGAGAGGCCTGCCTTCTGTGCTCTACTGGCCTTGAAAGAGTTCAGGAAGTAGAGGCTCAATCTGGTGATGTTTTGGACTTTTGCTGTTGGTCCTTTCCTGATACACAGTGCGGAAGTGTACCACGAGGGCACTTTCTTTTTGACATCCCTGGAGTAAGTCATTGAGCGCAGATTTCCNTCAACCTTTCGTTTCGCGTTAGAGACGCGGGACACTTTTCCTAGGCCTCTGTCGGAGTGGTGACCCGACCAGAGATGCCTGCCTTCTGTGCTCTACTGGCCTTGAAAGAGTTCAGGAAGTAGAGGCTCAATCTGGTGATGTTTTGGACTTTTGCTGTTGGTCCTTTCCTGCTACACAGTGCGGAAGTGTACCACGAGGGCACTTTCTTTTTGACATCCCTGGAGTAAGTCATTGAGCGCAGATTTCCCCAACCCCCGTATGCTACCTCTTTGTGTGGAAGTAGTATTTTTATCAGTAATTATCTGTAAATTCCTTTCCTCGCTACTGATATATTATATTTTGCTTAATCAGTTTCGCCTACATCGCAGGCGCACAAAGCAAACTTCTAACATTTTACAGGAGCAGTATTTGGGGTACAAGATCCGCACGACTGATTTACCACTTAACATTTTCCTTTTAACTCCCCTGCTTCTTCTATGCAGTTAAAAATACATTTCAATACTGTGACTACACAAAATTTGTACTTCAGTTGCTCCTGTGTGTTGCTGTACTTTTCATGTCAATAACGACACACGCAAACATGTGGCACTGCAGGTTCCTTGGCATATTATTTCTGACTTCAGAATGAATATAGTTTTGTAACCACAATCAGTTTAAAATTCGCGTGGCTCTTCATATATTTGTGCTGTTGTGTATTTATTTAAAAGTCACTGTGTAATTTGAATTCAGGTGATGCCGTTGGAGAACACCATGAAAAATCCGGGCCACTTCCTCGGATGTCCTGGAGTCCTCAACATCGGCATGACTTGCGTTGTTCTTCTCTATGCCGTTATGGGGCTTTTCGGCTACTTGAAGTACGGCGAAGATATCAACGCAAGCATTTCACTCAACCTGCCAACAGAAGAAATGTGAGTGAATGAACATTTTCGTAGGTCGTCATGATAGAAGGGCGAGTTTAATGAAAACCTTAACTTTTTTTAATCTGATTTGTTGACCATAAGTGGTGTGAAACTGCATAATTGTTCTACGTACTTTCCGTTTCGTTCAAATTAAGTCCTCCAGCGCTTACAAAATGAATGAATTCCTCTAGGAAAAAAAATATTTTGGTTGTCTGCGCAGTCACTTGTGCACCGCCTGGTGTACGTCTTCATCCAAAGGGAACATATTTACTCCCATTGCCTTCTTCAGTGCCCAGACTTGTGGTAATCACCAAGGTCGGGATCTGGCGAATATGTCGGATGTAGAAGACACTCGAAACACAGGTCTTGAAATGTCGCTACTGTTGCACGAACAGTATGGCGCTGAGCATTGTCATATTGCAAGATGACACTAGTAGGCAACAATCCACGTCACTGTGACTTGATTGAGGGTCAAAAATTATCCTTGAGGAGATCTTAATACGAGTCACTGGTGATAGGGGCCATCTAGGCACATTGTGCTCCAAGCCTACGCGTCGCATGTCCCAAAAGCCGGTCAGCAGAATATTCCCTGCAGATTTATGTGTCCGGAACTTCTTGGGTTTTGGTGACGAGGAATGACGTCATTCCTTGCTCGCTATCTTTTTCTCCTGTTGATGGTAGTGAACCCAGGTTTTGTCCCCAGTATCAATTCCCACAAGGAAATCGTCTCTTTCTGCTTCGAAGCACCGCAAAAGTTCTTCGCAGGCATCGACACGNTTTTTTTTTTTTTTTTAAATTTTGGAGTGTCAACAGCCGGGCCACTAACCTTGCCGACTATTTTTGAAACTGGAGCACATCATGAATATTGCGGTGTACTGGGTCATGACTAATGTTCAGAATTTCTACAGTTTCACCCAACATCACTCGGCGATTTTCCATCACTAAAGCTTCAACTGCTGCAGTAATCTCCGGCGTCACAACTCGCTGTGCCTGACCCGGGTGAGGAGAGTCTGTTACCGAAGTCACGCCATTTCTGAACTTCCTACTCCATTCGTAAACTTGATGCTGTGGCAAACTTTCATCCGTACTGAATAGTCATTCGTCAATGAATTTCAATTGATTTCACACCTATACTACTCAGAAAACGAATAGTAAAACGCTGTTATCGTTTCGTGTATGTCTGAAGTATGGCAGCCATCGTTAAACAGGTAGTGTGGTGGTGTTTACTTGTCTGCACTGACCTGCCACCCAAAGAATGTTCCTAGAAGCATTTGTAACAGTACTGTCGACATACAGGACAGTGGCGCGCAATTTCGAATTTGTATTAAAATTTTAAGGTTTTCATTTAACTTGCCTTCGTAGTCTTGTGGAAATATGCCAGTGATTTCCTTTACTCAGTTGCGTATTTTTTCAAAGTTATAAATATGAAATGTATATTTTCTTCTGAAAAACAAAATGTGTTAACTAGTATTATGTTTGCATCTGTTACAGCTTGGCGCAAGTTGTTAAGATTCTCATTGCCGCCGCCATTCTGTTTTCGTACGGCCTACAGTTCTTCGTTCCCAACGATATCATGTGGCCAGTGATAAAACCACACATTAGTAAAAATTGGAGGAACCTTGCACAAAACGTCTTCAGGATAGCAATAGTCGTCTTGACAGGTACATAACTTAAAAAGTAGAACAAAATTGAAATATCGTTTTTGGTTTCTAGCATTGTCATTTACAATCTATTCGATACCTTTGTCCTATGTAAAACTTATATTTTGACATAATTTTCAGGCAGCTTTAACGCAAATACGTCATCTTGACGAAGACGAAACTGTACTTACGTGAGAGTAGAAACGATGATTCAATTTACGGTATTAAAATTGTCTGTCGTATGGCGTAATGCATTAAGTGAATACCGAATGTTAATAACTGATACCGCTTCAGTAACTGAAACCTTCCACTTAGGTTCGCGCTGACGCAATGACAATTAAAATGGTGTTCGACAGTCTGCAGATTCTTCAGAGCATGTTGTTCACCTGCCATTATTCGTTTACAGTTACAATAATGTCTTCCCTCCGCATGCCCCACGCCCTTGCAAACCAGAATCCTCGTCACTTAATTACAGGATCTCACCCACTACACACAGGCTATGATATGATTAAAAATCGCTGATAAAATATTATTCGTAAATTTTAAATACGTATATGACAACAATGCAAGGTGACAAAATAAAAACTGTTCATTTTCTATGTTCTGGATTAATGTATATAACGAAATGTAGTTTAGTTCGAAAATCTATTTCACACAAGAATATACTCACAAAGTAAAATTCCGTTAAATATGAAATTGTTTGTGCATACATATGTAGGCGTATATACAGATTGTTGGGAAACTCAGTGCCCAAAGTTCAGACATAGTTTCTTTGGATCAATAGTAACACAAAAGCCCTGTGTACTTATATCAGGAAATGTATTTTTATATCAAATAATTGCGTTCAAAGTGGCGGAGCACACCACTTGCAGGACATGCTTGGAGGACAAGTTGCACTGGTCGTAGGCACGCCGCACTAAATTATTAAATACGCTGCTTCACGCGCCTACTTCCTATGCAACTTGTCCTACACGCATGATCGCACCACCTTGATCTCCAGGCGTTGTACGCCGCGACTTTGAACAAAATTAAATGATATAAAAATACGTTTTTCCTGATATACGTTCGTAGGGATTGCTAAAGCTATGTTTGTTCTGACAAGATCCAGTAAATTGTACAGGACATCATTCCACGTATTCTACGTGTAGTGTTTTGATGGGTATACTGAAATAAATTATGGAATTCAAAATTTGTGTGCATGCTGCAGGTTAGTGCCACATTTTAACTACAATTTTAATAAAACGTATGTGTAGTATTTCCTCTGAATTAAATAATTAAATTTGCCTGGGCACCATGTTACCTTCCTAAATTAGAATACCACTTGCTAATGTGTATAAATGACGGTCACTTCAACGGCAGAGTTTGCTGAGGTAGGTACAACTTTTCGGACCAAGAAATTTCGGGTAAGCCATGAACGCGTGTGCCGAATTGGTTTTGGGTTAGCTCAGTAAGCAAGTCTTCCCAGATTAACCAACCAACAGTTTAAAAATTATTTTGAAAATATATATACATGGCCATAATGAAACTTGCTTCATGTGCCAATATTCAGAAGGCTCAAAAATATTAGAAAATACTTATGTTACTGGTCACCAAAAATTGCATTATTCTATATTTTTACCCAAAACCTTTCAACTTGTAGACATTTCCTTAGCTGTAAGTACTATTTCCTTGTATTAAAATTTTATATCGCACAGGTTTTGAATAATGTCATGTCAGAATGATATGCACAAATAAAATAAATTTGAACATTTAACAAGGGGTANTTTTGAATAATGTCATGTCAGAATGATATGCACAAATAAAATAAATTTGAACATTTAACAAGGGGTAACTGAAAGGTTATTTTTTAAATTCATNCAAATAAAATAAATTTGAACATTTAACAAGGGGTAACTGAAAGGTTATTTTTTAAATTCATTTTAAGGTATGCTTTGTAAAATTTATTTTAAAAAAAACATAGATTGGTAGAAATTTAAAATACGCAAAAATTTCCTTATTTTGGTTAATTTTTAAAAATTTGGGAAAACATTTAATAGCATGATTTTAAAGATTCTTGAAGTAACTCATGGTAACTTAGTTCAGAACGAGATTTTTTTTTGTTTTTTTTTTGTATTTCTCAAAAGCACTAAAACTCTGATTTTGATTGTCATTATGCACACAAATTACGTGGTCTAAAATTCGTATGCGAGGAAACAGTACTTGCAAGTAATTCCTGAAAGTTGAACAGTTTTGTGTTAAAATATATGACAATGAAATTTTTGGTAATCAGAAACCTTAAATGAGTATTTTCAACAATAGTCGTGGCGGTCTGGTGGTTCTAGCACCGGCCTTCCACCGCGGTTATCAGGATTCGTTTTGGAGTTGGTGTGGATGGAAAGGGGGCTACACCTGTGGGAATCAAAGCGTTCAACCCTTTGCACCGACAGCAAGACGTTGGTCGGTGAGGTTTTTCTGTTTCTCAGGCGCAGCTTCAAAATAAATTCCGTCTCCACTCCATCCTAGGATCTCATTCAGTGCCGCGCTTGGGAGACGACGGTCTCTCATTGAAGGCCCCGTCAGTGCGTGTTATTGCCAACCAAAGCTGAACGCTCCATACTTTATTACTTTAATAATGGATTTTATTATTATTATTTCTAATATCATTTGGATTGGATTTGAAAAAAATGACAATAATTTTATTGATTGTAAATGCCTGATGTTTATTTTTAAAAAATGGTTAAGGGTTAAGACCTAACGCAGATATTCAGATTCAGTGAATTTACTTTACCGTGAACAGTCTTANTTAAAAAATGGTTAAGGGTTAAGACCTAACGCAGATATTCAGATTCAGTGAATTTACTTTACCGTGAACAGTCTTAAAGAAAATGTCCTTCATGGAGTGATTTGCACGCCATTACGCAGGCTGAATGAGTCTACTGTGTGCAGTTTTGTGCAGCTGTGATGAGTGCTCTTGAATGTTTCAGTGGCCATAGCGGCGGCGGTGCCGAACCTCGGGCCCATCATATCCCTGGTGGGCGCTGTGTGCTTCTCGACGCTGGGGCTGCTCTGCCCGGCGGTGATCGACACGGCGACCAACTGGGAGGTCGGCCTGGGCCGCTGGAACTGGGTGCTGTGGAAGAACCTCGCCATCATATTGTTCGCGCTGCTGGCCCTCTTCACGGGCGCCTACACCGCCATCATAGAGATCATCGAGAGCTACTGAGCCGGCCTCCAAGCCCAGCACTCGCTCCGACGACCTATACGCTGCCCATGTTTATGTACTTTATTCCGCACAAAGTGACGCTAAACGGGTCTGGGTTCGTCTCTCAGTTACCTTGTTAACATGTTTGTTCTCGTTCATTATTTACCTCGGTTGTGAAACTTTGTATATACTGGAAAAATTCTCGGCTTCATAAACCCGTAAGCCAAACCTCAAAGTTCTTTGCATATTCGAGTCTCTATCAACAGTTTATCGACTGCTGCTGCTGCAGAGAGGATCCAGCTCTAGTCTACACGGGGTTGAATATGATTTGATCCTTTTTTTTGTTATAACTGGGCCAAGGAACGCTGGAAGTTATGTGCAATAATTGCGGCGTAATTGAAAAGTGATAAGAATTGCGAATTCTTTTTATTCTTGGCTGTTTTGAAATGAACCCGCGGAGTTTTTCCAGTATCTAATATCAGGACCACAAAATGTCCATAAATGTGTCACAGAGAACGTATATTTTGTAACACATCGGTGAACAAAGCGTTAACCACCACAAAGAGTGGTANCCATAAATGTGTCACAGAGAACGTATATTTTGTAACACATCGGTGAACAAAGCGTTAACCACCACAAAGAGTGGTACAGGGTGCAGTTTTATTCTAATAACAACACATTAACTGTATGCAGTATTTTTATAAGAGACTGGCCTAATAAATAATATTTAAGTTTAATTAAATTTGTTCCTATATACTTACATTTCTTGTAACTTTTTTTTTCTGCATACTGCAAGAGAAAAACAGGCAAAATAAAGCCAGAGTACGAGTTAATATCAAGAANTTGTAACTTTTTTTTTCTGCATACTGCAAGAGAAAAACAGGCAAAATAAAGCCAGAGTACGAGTTAATATCAAGAATCGAACTATTACTGAGACATGCCGTTGGTAGACCAACTTTATGACCAATGATATATTACGTTACCAGCACTCGTGTGTCGATATAACCTCGNGACATGCCGTTGGTAGACCAACTTTATGACCAATGATATATTACGTTACCAGCACTCGTGTGTCGATATAACCTCGGAAAATGTCCAATGCATCGATAAAGAAACACTAGAAGTAGTTTGTGACGGTCAAATAAAGGTAAACGAATATATCCTTACATAATATATATTTAAGCTAGCATCAGAATATCACTCATTAAGGCAGTCTCCAAATAATTGTCCCACGAGTTAAATTTCCTTTTGGCAGTTATAATATTAACATAAATATTATTGCTGTTACCAAAACTAAGAGTGATCAGCAATGCTACTTTTCTAACCAAAATACGCAAAGAATATGTATTGACGAAATAATTTTTTAAGATACAAACATAAACGTCTTCTCTGTTTAATTTACAAGTCATTTTGACCTCGAAACATAATATTTCTCACTACGTGATAAATCTGGACATATTTAAACTTTTGGGACATGGTAGAAAGTAATGCAGTTTGTGTGAGTTATTGCCGGTTTACAGTCTTTTTTTTACGTTTACAGCTATCAAAAGAGGCTGCAAGTTTGCAGATCGCTTCTGTAGCAGTTCACAACTGATTTAAAGCCNTTTACGTTTACAGCTATCAAAAGAGGCTGCAAGTTTGCAGATCGCTTCTGTAGCAGTTCACAACTGATTTAAAGCCACTGGTATTCGCAGGATGTGTACATTATTAAAGTTGTATCGATATGCAATGTATATAACGGCCACCAGAGTGCATTATTGGTTCCACGAAGATTATAGCGATAGTGCTAAAATGNTTACGTTTACAGCTATCAAAAGAGGCTGCAAGTTTGCAGATCGCTTCTGTAGCAGTTCACAACTGATTTAAAGCCTCTGGTATTCGCAGGATGTGTGAATTATTAATGTTGTGTCGATATGCAATGTATATAACGGCCACCAGAGTGCATTATTGGTTCCACGAAGATTATAGCGATAGTGCTAAAATGNTCGATATGCAATGTATATAACGGCCACCAGAGTGCATTATTGGTTCCACGAAGATTATAGCGATAGTGCTAAAATGTGTGTTCAGAACTTCAGGCAGTAAACCAACACAGCGATGGATTGTGATCGAGCACATCGTAGTCTTCGTAGACACGTTAGATAGCAATGAAAAGAGTAGCCAATTTTGATAGGATACGCAATTTGGGTCTCCATGAGGCCGGGTAAATGTATCGTACTATCAAACAAGCTTTTGGGGTCCGATGCCACGGTAATCCGATGTTAGAGTAGAGTGGAGAGGTTTGGGCGGCTCTTAACGAGGTTTTGAGAGCCGATGAGGTTGAAGCGAGGTGAGCATGGAGCAGCACCGGAATGTAAGGACGGGAAAAACGGGAGATCCTTGAGCAAACCCGCCGTCCGTAGGCATCGTCCGGCATGATTCCACGTGAGAAAATCCTGTAGCGACCCCGTCGGGAAACGAACCTGGTTAGCCTTGGTGGGAGACGAGCGCTAAAGCCGCTGCGCTCCGATGTTGGAACCAAAGGGTATACGTCACCCACAAACATTACGAAGGTTCCGGTAATCCAATATTTTCGTCGAAAACATGGAATCAATTCCACCTTACTTCTCATGCTAGTAGTATATATAACAACAATCAAATGTGCCTACGCCGAGCTAATTTTGTTCGGTATTTTGTAAGATTGCGCCACACGAGCCTTAGCAGTGGGGATGAGATGTGCCAGGTGTTCTCAGGCACAACCTAATGGCCAAAAATTAATTTCAGTATGCCATATTTTAGATTTCTGTCGTGGATACGTCTTTAAAATGAGATCCACAAATGGGGTACTATGAGGGTAACGGCGATGCAGCGTTTGCAGGGTGATCCATTCTGAGAATATAACTTAGTGATCAATGATACGATTGAAATAAATNAACGGCGATGCAGCGTTTGCAGGGTGATCCATTCTGAGAATATAACTTAGTGATCAATGATACGATTGAAATAAATATGGTCTCGTTCGATTTGGTATACGACTACGATACAAGAATGACCTTGAGATGNTCAATGATACGATTGAAATAAATATGGTCTCGTTCGATTTGGTATACGACTACGATACAAGAATGACCTTGAGATGATGCCGCGCGGGCGTGAAGTGCAGATGGCGGCTCGCGGCGACTGGCAGCAATTTTTGGGTTTGGGCTAAACTTTCTGAGCAGTATATATCGCGTGCCCTATGCGCTAGAGCGCTGGTTTTGGTGCCAAACAAAATGTGTCTTCAAGAACTGCCGATCTAGGCCACAAAAGTCAAATATCCATTATGTTAATCTAATTTCATTCGGTGTCGAGTCTCCTTTATAAAGGACGATTTCGTCTGCATGATGCGTAGAACCCGAGATCGTGTCCTCGACACAGCCACAAGCCACACTCCTATATATATATATATAATTTTCATGTTCCAGCATGCTTTAGAGCATGCTGGTCTGTATGAGATATACTAATAAAATACCGATATTTACTTGCACACCGTGTCAGGACTGTCTATGGGTGTCCGATGGGACGAAGTTTCGCCTAACTCCTCTCAGCCTCCCTCGTAACAGCTTTGAACAGGCTAACCGCGGGAAAGATCTCCCCATGTGGCCGGCAACCAGTTGTGCTCGAACATGTTAATGGTTGCATTCCGCAAGGGGCTTAGAGGTTCCTCTTAGGCGTTTGTGCTGACGGTTCCAATTATTGCTGTTATTATTATTACTAAAAGTAATAATTGTGTGCGTTAGTTTAGTAACCTCTCCGGGTACTGTTCATCCAAGGAATTAGTCGGTAGTAAAACACGCCCGCACTCCTGAGAGCAGAAACACGAGAATGTGTGCGAATTCCGCAGAAATTACTTCTCAAATACTTGACTGTATGCTTCTATGAAAACAAACGACACTCAAAATAAACAGTAGTCAGCTTAATTTCAATTTTTGAAATTTATCATATTTGATTTTTTACAGTTGAATTTTCCACGTGTATTCTCTGTCTCGTGTAACGTGGCAAGATTTTGACAGTTCGACGAAAGTAGCACCAAATGTTTACTTTTCGTTTATGTATTCTTTCGCCATCAGCTGGTGCGTTAAGTGGAGGCTATATATTTTATTAAAACGCTGTCAGCTAATCAACTTGCCATTGTACTGTAATGCTAAACAATTTTTAAGGTATTTTAGACTGACATTTGTCTAAAAAAAAATTCTTAGATTATAAAAGTAAAAATATAAAACCTTGCAAACAATTTTTTAATTTATCTGAGACAGCGAATTTGGGTTAAAATTTGCGANTAAAAGTAAAAATATAAAACCTTGCAAACAATTTTTTAATTTATCTGAGACAGCGAATTTGGGTTAAAATTTGCGTGACGGTAGTTTTAGTTATTATAACACTTTGGACGTCATAGCTAGTATAACTGGAACTAAAAGTAATTCGGGAAACTTGATTGACATCGTACTTTTATTCGCCAACAACACATAAACGACTACTGCAAAGTGGTAATTCTGCTATTACTGATACTAAACAGTTCTAGTTGGAAATATGTGGCTTGGAATAACGAAGGAATTGCTTAAAAACTATTCACGTGCGGCCCACTTTCTTCGTTTTGTTAATACAATATAGAAACAACACAGAAACAATTAAATGGGTTTGTGGGAGAACAACATGGCGTATAATGGACGTAAACGAACGATTGCCGGCCCATTAGAAATTACCAGTAATCAAAATCGCTGTACACGAAATATATGTTACTTTAAAAATTATGCAGAGCTGGCGAAAAAATAAAACTATTGGTATCTGTTCGTAAATTTGTTATTTTACAAACGAAAGCTATTTTTTTTTTGTGGTTGGTAATGCTTCGGGAAAGAGCGGACAGATGGCGTATACTGTATTGCAGGGCGAGTTGTGAGCCGATAGCGTTACTCAACAGATAACTGCACGTTGGGCTACCTATTGATCCCGTATTTTTAAAAGATGACTTTCCTTCTATTACAGGCTCGAAACGACACGAATTTAAAATATCTTTCGTCAAATTATTAGAAAAAATCATTCAACAATACCATGCCATATCTTTGAATGCTTTTTGAATTAATATCAAGCCAGTATGGAAAGCATGGATGGAGAGTGGGGATACGATGTGAAAATAACTCTCAAGGTTTTGAAGTTGCGTTTCATTTGGATACGGATCGTTTTAATGTGAATTTAATTTTCAACACCTATACAATACTGTTTTATCACGAAGTTATGTTGTAACTCTAACAATCGCTGTTTTGTGACCACGTAAAATAAAATGTATTAATTAATCTTGGAAACCTTTCTTATAGAATATTTTCTACTTGTCTGATGTGCGTCGGCAGTGCATTTAGAACAGATAACTTAATAATAACTTTTGTTATTTCGTGCATCAGCTGATACAGGATTTTGTAAATGGCACTTTGTTTCTTTCGTATAGGCTATGTCAAGTTTCCACTCACTGACTGTCATAATCTTGCCAAGTTATAAGAGACGGACTATATTTTAGGAAATTATTACGAAAGGTGGTCTTATCCTATTATTCTATTTTGGCACAACCTTTGCGCAACTATCGTTATTTTAAAAGTGAATGCCAAAAATTTCCGGGGAGAGAGAAAATTCCCCTACCTTCACTTTATAGGTGGCCTACGACGATTTTATAACACTGTGGCACACCCTTACAGTGAAAGTTGCGCACATATATGGAGTGTATAGAGGAAATCACTCCACAGTCTGTTGAAATTTATAGAGGTAAAGAACTTCTGTGGAATGCTAAACGCCGTTGATTTTTCAAAGGCGTATAAGACACGATACTTCGGAAGATGGTGTCCGAATTTTAACGGCAGATGTATAACGCAGGAAAATAACTGCATTGCTTCCCTCACTTCGAAGCGAGAAAGTAAAAGTAAAGAAAAACATGAGAACATGAAAAGGTAAGTTGAAATGCAAATAGATTTCCGACAGTAACAATATTTCACTTTAATTTTTACATTATGGCTACTTTTATTTGATACAGTGTTTCAGTATACATATATACACACGTAAAACTGCATTTCAGTTGATTCATTTAAAAGGCCTGACGAAATTGACCAAGGCACAAGGTTTCGTTTTAAGAGTTTGAAGTTTCTGTGAAACAAAGACAAGTCACGAGAAGGATTAAGCACCGTAAGTTAAATTTAAACTCTTTCTTTTATGCAGTAGGTATATTGACTGAGCAAGCGCTTTTTTGCATGATTTCTTAAATTCACACGCAACAATCTTGCAACGGGATTCTTATTCAATTCTGGAAAAACAATACTGTTTACTCTTTAATTATATTTTCAGATGTGCATGACCTATGGGGACGGTTTTGAAAGAAAGTAATGATATAAAGTTATGTCCTATTTTGTTACTTTAGAACATACTAATTTAATAAAATTCTCGAAGTCTCCAGGTGATATTCCGGTAGAATCTTTCTAATGTCCACTTACCGTTTGAAACTGTAGGTCACGCAACAACCTTAAAGTACCATGCTAACTTCTATGTGCGTACATCCGAGCGTGCCACAACGCCTTTGTTTCAGTTTCCTTTTTAATTTGTAATGCTAGTAAATGCAGGCTGCTGCAGCAATTTCCATATTTGTAACGCACCGTATCATGAATGTGTGGAAGCCAGGTGTGTTGCAATTTACGGATACCGGCGTGGACTGGAAATGTTCAACCCGTAACTGCGTCGCGTAACCCAGTCCCATCTGAACACCGGCGTGCGATGCCGCACGGCGCGGGCTTCAGCGTGCATAACAGTACGCGACGAAGACTTGCAGATATCACAGCGTCGTGTTCCAATACTACACGTTCTACACTTCCTCCAGGCAGTCGTCATGTGAAGTGGCCCGGCGGCCACGCCTCACACCAAAATATGTTCTCCTGCCCTCACGTCACGGGCTCCTGGTAGGAGCTGCGGTGGCGTGGTGGTCAGAGTACTCGCCTTTCACCAAGGCAAACCATGTTCCATGCCCGGCGGGGTCGCTACCCGGANCCACCCTTCCTGAGTATACAGTCCTGTCGGTATCACCGGTGCATTTTTTTACGTGACGGACCAAAGTCAGGACACGCTTTCTTATCACCCCTTTGCCTGTGCCCTTTTTGGTTAATGCAGGGGTATAAGAGTTTTCCTTTCCCTGTTAATTTCCCTCTCCGTACTTTTGGCGTTTGGCTTGCTGTAGGCACCACCCAATTTTTCCACATCTTTTATTTTATTCTGTTACATCCACATACAGGTAGTATGGAGTAGTGGTATGTTGCGGCTAACCTGCCATCCACCCAGTTCTCCATACTTCCCGAAAACCATTTCGTTTATATCTGTGTAATTATATAACTAATACTCTACCTTCGATTCAATCCCTGTGTATCGATATCCTGCGGAGTTGGGGACCTCTGTACGTATTTTCGATCTTCCTTTCCCTGTAGTCAGTCTTTCCGTCATGAATCTTGTCTGAATCGTGTTCCATTTCGACTGCTATTTTCTGCATAATACCTGCTCCAAGTTCCTTGAACTTCTCGCTGGTATTTATCTTATAAATAGTTGCTATATCTTCAGCTTCTGTCAATACACCACCTCTTTTAGCTATTCGGAAGTTTCTAACTGTCCACGCTTCTTCTGCTTCACCGCTGCCTACGTGACTTCAGCCGCCGGGCACAGAGAACGTAATGGTCGTGCAAACATTCATTCACAAATTCCGGCGCAGTCCCTTCAACGCGGGTCTGGTAGCCTAAAACAGTTACACATTTTATAAAAGTATATTTTATGAGTTTTATTAGGCCTGGTTGTTTACGTTTTTTATTTGTTTACGAAAATATTTACTTACGAATGTATTACATACGATCACTACCAGAACAGTGGAAAACTGCATCACTAAAGGATCAATAAGCACATTTGTCAGTGGAGAATGTTTGGTATTCAGTAAGGGAAGGAAATATGCGTATTTTCACTGAATTTTCGGGAAAATTTTTGATAGGAACTATTTGGTCATTCAGACGTTCTTAACTTATTGATAAATAGATATTCACGCTGATTTATTTCATTTTTTACACATGATTCGCGAATGTATATCGGCTCAAACTGATAACTACTTCCGGGAGAAGTTCCGGGAGCAGTGATGCACGTCCCAACTTGCTACTGACGTTCAAGGTCAAACCTGGTTTCGAATGTGTTAAAGGGATCTGGGGTATGGAAATTAAAATAATTATTACATCATACTGCTCCCGGAAGTTCTCCCGGAAGTAGTTATCAGTTTGAGCGGATATACATCCGCTGATTATTTAACCTTGTTCTTATGGGGGCCCATAAGTGGAGGGAAGCGGGCATTGTTTTCACTAATTCGTCAGTTTAATTGACTGGATTGACTGTCGCATAATCAGGCTCTGTTAATTAATTTAAAGGTGAAATCTTCACTGATTCTGATTTATAGTGCTTATTATTTCTATCGTCAACACAAAAGCGTCATTACATACAAGCATGTATTTTGCAAAAATTAAATTAATAACACACATCTTCAGGCAAACAGACGAGTGGTGACACTATCAGTAAGTTAAACGAGCATCGTAAAGGCAAAATTAACTTATGAATTCTCTTATATTCTTACTTTGTTATTCAACTCGACCACAGCCATTCTTACGTAATCAACCGAATGCAAATGAATTATCATACTGATTCACGCTGTTCCTCAACAGTTTCGAAAGAACTGTCTTTTATTGACAGATATATGTTAATACTGATCGTTTTAGGATTACTGTTTTTATGACAGAGGGTTGTGAGTAAACAAACTCAAATGTGCTGAAAAACTAATGCGTAAGATTTGCATTCCTTAAGCTAATGCCCGGATATTACTGAATGTTTTTATGTTGCTGTCCAAGATAAGTTTTATCACTCTGAAAAATCAGTCAAGACTACGGCTTTTAAAAGCTTCAGGATACACTTACGGAAGGAGTTGTTTGTGACCGACTTGTTGTGTACACGTTAGTAGTCCACCTCATGCCTGCTATAAACTATATTTTTCAAATCTAACTTTAAATAAACATGTCGGGAATTGGTTAGAAACATCGTTGACGAGACACGCTACAGTGCAGGGTACGAATCGTGATTATCTGTCGGCGGTGTAGTGAAATTTGGCTTGTATGCATGCCACTTATTAATGTCGAATGTACATATTTTATAGCGATCCTATTGTGTAAAATTGACGTGACAAAAGAAAATTTTTAACCAGCTCTCTGTTTTTTGACTCATGTATTGTGTACTGCATAAGTGTGCGTCGTGTTGTAACAGTTTGCAGGCAAATTTTCCACGGAAAATATCCTTGCTTGCTCACCAAACTGGTCAAATATTTTTGCAACGGTGTTTCCTGCTAGATTGAGTTATCGCTTGAGTTCAAGTGCAACGTTGTGAAGGAAGCAAGAGGGAGATAAGTGCTTGGATAAGATTAAAATGACACTGATACCTAAAGCAACTTCAGTGCTGTATGCTGTCACTGCAAATAGACTCTCGTGCCTTGGGATTGTTGGGAATGTGGTTCACCACCCGTCTGCTGATAGGTCTTCTTTACTTACCATTTGGGACGCTTTGTCCTGCACTAAACATTTTTTTTTTCAATACAAATTTCAGTTTTCTTTGTTCCTGTCAAATATATTCTTAGGGCAGAATATACATACTTCCTGCTATCATGGGTCTTTTTTAACACCGGTGTGCAGCTAGTTCTTTAGAAATGTTACAAAATGCAAAACTTAAACAGTGGCTGAGTAAAATAAAAAATTGTCGCTATAACTAATAAGCTTACTTTCATCTGCACTTTGTTATATTTATATTTTTGACTAGGGAATGTTCACAACAAATAGACCGAATTTACGTTAAAAACTAAACAGGTATTTAATTATATTGAACAAAATAATAGTTACAATGTAAGCTGTTGGCGAGGGATGTACAATTCATGTTGAGCCGTTTAATTCAAATATGACTAACTCGTACGTATGGTTGCCGTATGCTGAATATTACGACTGGAAACGACGAGTGACACGCCAATAATAATACGTAATAGTCAGTATTCAAATTGTAATACATTGCAGCAAGTCATAATGCCGAGCTCACCTGTACTCTACTTCTCACACACACTCTCGCGCCTCCTCGTGCAATAGTCAATATTCAAATATTAATATCTCTTGGCTGGGCACGAGGTCGGGCGTGCGTTCTCTCGTCGTCCAGCTCGCGACCACGTGACCAACCGACTACTTCCAAGACAGCAACATGTCAGCCCTTGGCACCCGCCTAGACAAACCAGCCAGTCAAATTTCTTGGTTGCTGGCTCCACCTTTCGCTCAGAACAAGGCGCCATTCCTCGGGAAATTACGCGATTTATTTCCTTTTTGTGTTTCCAGTACACACGTTATTTAACGTATCACAAAATTTCATTCTTATCACATTAACTTTACTATTTTGTTAACTTATAATATTTAATGCCATTAAGGTCCACGATCGCTGAGCAATCATCCTTCTCGCCTCCCACCAAGGTGAACCGGGTTCAATCCCCGGCCGGGTAACTCCCGGATTTTCGCAAGTGGGAATCGTTCCGGACGATGCCGCTGGTCGCCGTTGCTCCATACTCACCTTAACCACCCTCATCGGCTCTCAAGACCTAGCTTTTAAGAGCAGCCCAAATCTCTTTATAAACTCTAATGCCAGCTTAATTATTATTATACGCCCCACTAGAAGCGAGGCATAACTCTCATAGGCTCTAAGGGGGATGGTTAAAGGAGGTGTTAATCCCGCTGGCGTTTCTTGAGAAACCGGGACTTATGGGCCTGCCTCAAGGGAATTAATTGTCTGCTCATCTTCTACTTCTTGTGCATACTTTTACAGCTATCCCTTTTTAAAATAATACGAATATTCTTAGCAGGTGTAGGAGGTCTGTGTCCTACCTCTCTCGCCACCCAAACCGACCAGACATTTCTTAAGAGAAAAATACAATAATCCTTGTTACACCTTTCCATACATTATATCAGAAATAACACAATATGCATGTCACGATGTATGGGCGGCTGCTAGCAGATAGTGGTTTTAATCGCAGGATCCAATAAGATACAGCTGGGAAACATTCCGCCAAGCGCAGGTTCAGGTCTGCCAATGCACTGTTTTTTTATGTGGACTGTGTGCTCTCAGATCGAATGAGCATGCACGACTGATCGAAACCGAAGTTGCGCGCTAACTCTCTAAGCTGCTATATTCACTGACAAAAGTGCAATTTCTCCCAGGTTTGAGCAACACACTGCGAAAATTTTCCCCTGAGCTGCATCTGCAAGGTGTTTAGTAACTGCGTATAAATGTATTGTAATTATAAACAGTTCTGAGAAGCGCAACTTAGCCTTTCATGTGGAGGGAAAATAATTCTTAAAAACAATTTAATTTTCGCAGGTCGACCTGTTTCATTACTTGGTGGCATACACGAATTTTTGTAATTAAGATAATTGGATTGATCACTGCAGAAATATTCTAGGGTTCTATCTCACCAAAGCACATTGTGTAACCTTAAGGTGCATACCTACTTGGTTTATAAAATGTGATGCAGTGTGTTTAATAAGAACACTGTTGAACGCGATTATCGGTGAAGATCAATAAGCACCTCAAAATACTACGCAACGGTATTAACATGCATAAGTATCAGTCACGAAACAGAGTAACAGGTCATATACTAAACTAGGCTAGATAAACACGTTTATCATTTCATGGGTGTGGATTGTTTAGCTAGACATGCCATTCCCAAACAAACACGTGGGTGTCTGAAGGCTACTTGTTACGAACAAGAATAAAACTACGCTATAATATTGTCTGGTTCCTTTCCCCGTTGAACCGACATACAGTAGGCATAAACATTCTGGACGTGTTTTTTTTTTCTCTCGCAAATGTGAACAGGGTATCGCATACCTGGGAAACGGAATACATCCGGGGAGATAAATAAATGAAGCGTGTGGATGCAGAAGTGTACAAATCTAACTCGATGTTGTGATACCATACGTGTTTTTACGATAGCGTGAACGTGCCTTAATTCGACGGCCTGCTTGAAAACGCCATTGCTCATGAGCAGTAATCAGGGCAACCAGTTGTCGCAATCGGGACTCATTGTGAGTCCCGATTGTGAGTCCTGCTACAGTAAGCAGGACTCCCCTCTACCAGCCAGGGAATGAGGGCGTGTTTCGTTATGCCACGCCGATATGAGGGCAACGCATGGCGGCTGTTGTGCCGACCGCCGTAACTCGTCATACTTCATCAGCCTTCGGATACTTCTCAAGGTGGGAAAATAACAATATACTAACGTGACTCTCAGTAAGGTAGTTGATGCAGTTAACTTTACAATGCTCCCCCGACCTTATAGTATTTTATGTAATATCCAGATGTTTAATTATATAACCTTATGGTAACCTATAGTTCCTTATATTTATTTACCCCACATGCTCTACCATAATGAGATCCCCCTCTACCCTTAACAACAAGTAGCTACGGTTCGACCACAATTCAAGCAAAGTATAAAAATGTAATTTCACCTCTGTGTACTCTGCTCTGTGTTTGAACTGTGCCGATTCTGTAACAACTCTGTCTATCAGTCTTCATAATATCACAGGATGATGCTCGGCTGGGGAAACTGATGGTAGCCGAGGCCAAAGCTGGCGAGCCAGTAAATTCAAATGTAATAGTCCATTCACGGTTACGTCATACTTTTATGAAACCCTGCTAAAGTTCTGTTTCCCCGATATCCCTTCGCCTCATACGAAGAAAAGCTTAACCAAGTTAAGGTTAATTCTAATCAGGTTATCAACAAAACGAGTTTTCTTATGGGAGAGTTTGGCACGGGGAAAATTTCCACCGCTAGGTGCGCAGTGTTCCAAAGAGGTCACTTTAAATTGAAATTTTCAGCTACGTGAATAATAAACAAGAAGTTACTGATATAACTAATGAGCCTACTTTCTTCAACATGGGTGCAGATGTCCGAAGATAATAAACAAGAAAATTTGTTCAGCTTATTTCCAGGGAAAGGGCACGAGTTTCATGGTCGTATTTCGTAACTGTAACAGAGGATGGCACAAGCTGCGGGATTATACAAATATCTCAAAATCGCCAGCCATGTGGGGCGTTCCTCTTTTCCACTGGACCCCTTGATTGTAAAGGAACACATTGATCTCAAAAAACATGCAAATGAGTCAACGTAAAGAAATCAAGCCATCCGTTTATAAACATTTATATAACCGTAAACGTATCATGGCATCGTGGTGAAATATTTTGTTCGCGATTAAATGAAAACTTCTGATTGTACTACTCCACAAACTTCAGCGAATTCCTGGTGGGGCCGCGGTTAACGTAGCGGCTAGAGTGGCCTCCCAACAAGGTGAACCGGGTTCGATTCGCAGCGGGGTAACTCCCGGACTCTCGCGTGTAAGAATCGTGCCGGACGGTAGCGCTGGTCGGCGAGTTTTCTCAGGGATCTCCCACTTCCCCCTCCACTGCATTCCGGCAGCGCTTCATATGCACCTCGCTTCGTCCTCACCGGCTCTCAAGACGTTGTTAAGATCCGCGCAAACCTCTCCACTCCACCCACTGTAAGGACCTGGCGATACAGCGCTGTGATCGCCTTCAATTTGACACGCGTTGAGTTGCCAGCCCCGCAGTCGATGTTGGAGGGATGGAAGGTTCAATACCATAGTCCGCTGCACAACATGCGTGTTTTCCAAATACTACAGATCCACTGTTTGTATTACTGTTACAACACGTAGTTAGAAAAGTCTTCAGTTTGCATCTGACCAGCGTATACATGTTACGTTCGAACTGTGTCTGCATAATCCTGAAACTGCTGTGTCGATAAGATAAGAGTAAAAGATAGCAAGAGGGAATTACATGTGTTTCACTTATTTTACGGTGTTTCAGTGGTATTTGTCGGGCACTATTTTCCTGTCACATATGCATTCTCGGGGTCTAGTATCCATGCACCATAAAAATAAAACTGTTACCACTACGCTATTGTTACTTTAAAGCGTATTTTAAAACAGAAAGAAACTGATTTTCCTTGATCATCAAATATAACACTTTATTGAGGCGTTGACATACAAAACTACTTTCACGATTTAACTGCCAACATTACCGCAAGCACATACGTCGTCCAGCGTTTACAATACAATATACGCAGTAACAGACAATAGCTATTTACACACCGGCTCACTTCAATCATGATCGATCAACACTAAACCAACTATGCTAGTTTAATACAATGTCTAGCCCCACGAGTGTAGAAAAAAATATGTTTTATTTGAGGATGCCGCTATCTCTGCAGTACTGGTAGAGCTAGAACTTATCGCCAGCTGCAGAGTACACTCTGGGACAAAAGCGGCTGGCTAGCTGTGCGTATGGCTGTTTGGATCCGACCCAGATCGGTTCGTCGTGGCTCAATCTGTTCCAGGCATGCACGCCGTATGTGCCGTTCTGAAGTATGAGGGCCATGGTGGCATCTGCGGTTGTCTCGTCGAACATCAGCTTCCACTCTGCGAAGGGAAAAGGGAAGAACGTTCGAGGAGGATAGATGGTGAAACCTTTGCACCTATCTGGCGTCATGTTCCAAACCTGCAGACAGAGAGAGGCACCGTGACTTAACATGCTGCAAACACCATGGCTGTACAGGCATTCAGACGACCACATTTTAAGCGTTTTCTTTGGACTGAAATGACAGAAGTCATCACAAACAGATTCTTATTATTCTGTTATAATAAAAAAATTATTTTTCTGAATATAATTTAAGTTATTAACTATACATTAAAAGTCACAGAAAGAGCAACTGAAATTTAAATAATACAAAATTAGAACTAAATATTTGTTTGATATAATTATACCCATATATTATCCCAGTAATCATTACACGATCAACCAAAGAAGTTCTACCGTGATAAATAATTAACCTTTCCTCAGAATTATACTACAAATCACACTAGAAGAGACTTTCAATTTAACAGCAAAACTTGCTTAAATTTATTTATATGGGACTCAAATAAAATTCTGTTGACCTAGATCAGAAAATTGAAGAATTTTCTTTGACAAATATGATATTTGTTTAGTGCGGGAGTAAAATGCAAAAGCAGCATTGGTGCATGACGTCACCACCCGATTCCAGTTACCAAAGAATGGGAACGTATTCTTGGTAAGATCGGCAGCCGCATTCAAGAGATAATAACTTAGTAATGTTTCTTGTATTCCGTTTTGGTGTTAACACATGATTGTTCGACGGGGATGAAATTCAGGAATGCTCCGTGTAGTTGTTATGCGACATTACTGCGGGCAATAGAAACGTATGACATTTCATTTTAACCTAGTTTTTTTCCCTTATTATTGGAATTAACGTTTTCTAATAAAGAATAAAGATATTTTTCAGAATGTTACTGGGTTACTTTCAAAAAATGGACATATTTTATTTATTTAAGAAAATTTTGGTTTAACCTTTATATCAGGGATGATTCAGAGAACCATGAATGGTATAGAGTCTGTAGTAATCATTTTTCTGTGAATCATGATATAAAGGTTAGACCAAATCATCTTAAACAAATGACATATTATAGAGCCACCATAGCATACAGATGTATGAGTAAAAGTAACGAAATTATAATTAAAGAAACGTAGTTACACTATTATACATACCAAACATGATAACAAAAGTGAGGCTTGGGTCTCTGGTGACATGAATTGTTAATGCTCTTGCGGCAAAAATACGAACTAGTTAAAATGCGACATCCACGCACTGCATTTCCCAGAATTTTAGCTTCGAAGTATTGCCAAGTTAGTTCTTATCAAGTATAATCAGCCGATCTTCATAATTTCTCTAAACGGTCATGCTACGTGTGCAATACACAGCACATACTCTATTTCTGTTGTTTTAATTCAGAAGACTCGTGCATACTGTCAAATTAACGTGCAACTCTACTGTGATTCCTGCCTTCAGGCGGGGCAACAACTCGCACGCGAAGACGCTGGAATTGAGTGGAGGCGGCTGCCCTGCCCAAGGGATGGACAGAAGACTAGACGAGATGTTAGATTCAAGTGAAGCAGTGGTGGAATGAATACGGAAGCAAAGCTGAAGAACCTCGAGAAAATCCTCCTTACCACGGCAGCGTCCGTTAAATTTTTCATGTGAGAGTTCTCGTCTAAAAATTCCCGTTCATCGAGGCCTGAGATCAAAATGTGGACCTCAGCGGCTGAAGAATAGTGATTGGCAACGAAGGCAACCATAAGTCCTAACTATTCTTTAGGGGAAAAAAACATTTTTAATGACCTTACAATTAACTATATATTAACATGAAGTTTGTGTTCATGAGGAAGTTCCAAACTTTTAGGTATGATGGAAAAGGGGCAAAGGCAGTAAGGAACACCGATCCGAAAACGTCTCAGTCGTAAGTAATAAAAAAATAGTTTAGTGATGCTTAGCAATACGTAATAAGTACATCTGATTATATACTTTTTCTGTATTATAAGTCAATTGCCTTCAAGCCACGAAACGTACTTTTACAGCAGCAAAAAGGCGTTCGCATCTTCGATGCAGGCAAAAACAACTTCGTATGTCGGGTCAGATCGAATACCCCCGGAGACTTCCTAACAATGTTACAAACAACTTAGCAGAAGATCGAATTCTTTCTGCACGGGTGTCTCGCAGACAAAACTTCTTTACATTATCCTACAAGAAACAGGACATCACGAGCCTCTCAACTTTTTTAATGAAATTGTGATTAAGGCGTTGACGAACAATATCCCCGTCATTTTTAATACACGCGTGTTGACGAACAAGTGGGACACACGACAATGAGTGTGTGTCTCAGAAATAAATACAGCGTACACTGCGGGAGTAAAGTTGGGTGGAAGAATGCATTTATTGGCCTTTTAAATAACCACTGGCCATTCCCACCCATGTGTTCACAGTAAATCTTACTTGGTGGCTCCTTGTAGCTCAGGGATACACTTCGGTCTATACACAACTATTCGCCTCTCATGAAATAGGCTTCACCCGTTAAAAATCACATGCTCTCGAAAAAGAGAGCCAACCATGTGCTGTAACTACTTACTGAGCACGATGCGAGGTTCGAAGTGAGTAGAACTCAAGACAAGGACTTCCTGTGCATGTGAGGGGGCAGCTGCTGTTCGTGTAGGACTTTTCAAACAGTATTGTGCCCGACATCCCTTTCTTCGGGACACTGCTCAGCTGCTTTTTGGAGGCATCTCGAACAAGCAATCAAACATTGCACCTTCGCATTACAAACACTCTTTCTTACCTTCGCATTAACGACTTCTAAATTATACTTAATGCCATCTGGTGCATTAGTGGATTTTACATTACACGACTCCTTGCGATATACGCCTACAGGTTGGCGAGGTTGCCTACCCTACTTCATGCAACCTACGATCACCGTATTTCGCTTATAAGTTTTGACTGCGATGTTTCCGTGCTAGGGTTCTTTATTTTAAGTTTATACTTTGACACCTCGCCATTATCCTTGGAATATTGTAACATCAGCACGCGTTGGCGTGGTCAGGAATTTCTCAATGGAAGGAGCTCAGGCGGGTTTTGCGACGGGGGGAAGGGGGGGTTACGACCTCCAACTTCCCCTCCCCGAAAATAACCATTGTACCACGCGAAAACCATGTAGTTATTAATGCACTTTAGTAAAAATACTATCTAAGAGTAGTTATTGAACCTTTCTCAACATTCACCAAACTGCAGTATAGCTTACTTTACAAGGAGTTTAAATAGAAAACAGTACTTAATTACTGGTATTAACCGTTTGTTCAGTGATTAGTCGTAGTTTTCCATCACTGAGTTCGCTATTTAGTTCGCAAACTTCAGTTCAACAGTAATGTTTCAACCGGAGATATTTTCTTATGGAATTCAGTGGATGCTACAATGGCATGAGGATTAAATTGCAGAAATTCAGTTTCCTCCACTGTCTCAATTTCACAGCTGCTCCAGCCCCACCCAATCCCACGTCATAAATTATTATCAGCGGAAGACAGGTTTGACCCTCGTGAAATGCAGCCAATTTTGATTAGTGCCAGTTTCATCTTGTACTTGCCGACAATGATTAGTAAAATTCAGGCAGTATAAATAAATAAAAATAGCTGTTTTCAGATAGTCACATAACTGTCCGTTTCATCAACCAGGGATTCTTTAAAAATGCATCGTCGGGGAAACCGCCATATTTGTTTAGCTTCCGAAATCATCTAAGCGATGACAACCCACCCGTCCATGTATACACTTGTATCCGCTTGTAAGCCCATAATTTTTGTTAATGTTCTTCTTTTTTGTATTTGGTTTATTACAATTATTTTAATATGTAGTGCGAATAATTTATCCGTAGCGCAAATTTATTTATTATTAAACACATGCATAGTACTTGTATAAAAACATAATGTTCTTTATATATATGCTGTTGCATGTTCGGTGCTCTTCATAGCTCCCCTCGCCCCGTCCTGCTCGCGAGAGCAAAGGAATGTTTGAAGGTCAGGCGAGCAATAATTCAACAAGCGCTTTAAGATACAAAGGAGTGCCATCGCGCATACCTCTACATGCCGCGACGATGAGCCTATCGCAACTCGTGCGCTCCTGACTTTCAGCGGATTGCATTTCTGTGGTTATCTGAAAGAATGTTCTGGTTCACTGCCGTTGCCTCTCTCGGCATGAATCGGGGGTGCGGGGAACCTTCGAGATCGGGCAAGCAAGATTATTTAAGCTGCGATGTGCCTCCGGGCCGATAGTTTGGAGGATTGTGCTGCCTTAAGCGATGGGTGGCGACGAAAGCGGCCAGTGGGAGTGAAGTCTGCGGACAGCCAGCATCGATGCAATCGAGAGAGACTGGCAGGTGGAACTATTGAACTGGATGCACGGGTGTAAGGCATTTAAAATGATGGCAATAGACAAGCTGAATATGTTTTAATAATGAGTGTGAATTAGGTGACTATAACCAATATGGGTTCATTGAGAAGGACTTTAATTTGAGTTGAGATAGACACTAAATATTGCGCTCACTGATAATAATATGAGTAATAGTGGAGATAGGTAGTTTAATGTTGTAAATAATAGCAGTGTCAATAAATTACAAGAAAATTTTGTACTTTTATTAACACCTCCATCCTTCACGAATTCAAATACATCCCTCTGGCATCTTGTAACAAAACAATTTACTTTATTTAATATCTAATATTTTTTAATTAACTAAAATTAAATCCCCAAAAAAGTAATTTTATTTAATTTTTTAGTTTTTAACATTTAAAAACTATATTAACATAAATGAAAATCAATGATTCAAGGTATTACATCTTGTTAATCATAGAATGCGCTTGTAGCAAAAGAGTTCGGATTT
Organism: Clitarchus hookeri; assembly: GCA_002778355.1. Lineage (NCBI taxonomy): Eukaryota > Metazoa > Arthropoda > Insecta > Phasmatodea > Phasmatidae > Clitarchus > Clitarchus hookeri. The sequence continues at coordinate 62,819 of NQII01001683.1, forward strand.
TATTAATCAATTTAATGCCCACATTATACACAGTTATAGTTGCGCTGGCTAAGTGTTACCAAGATGCCTTCGAGAGAGTCAAATCCTTAGAATTCATAAACAGAGAGTGACTTACCGCCGTGCCATTACAAAGCTCCGACGTCACCCTGGTGATGAGGTCAGGTCCGTTGTAGCCCCACTGGAGACCATCGAAACGATAACGTAACTCTTTCAGACACATGTCTGCGACTTCGTGGCCCACGCCATTCGCGGAGAAACCCAGGACGCTGTTACCGACAGCTCTCGAGTGTTCCGCCACTGCGAAATCTTGCTTTAGGTCTGTCAACGTCCTGTACGAAAAATTCATTGCCTTGATTACAGACTGGTAACTTAAGATCGTCAAAATGCTTTTGACTCGGTTCACTACCAAATAAACGGGTGTGTGGAAAATTTTATTGAAATAAACACGAGATTGCATACTGCATACATCATAAAACTTGTCGGATAGTACTATTGTATTTTCTCCTTTATTTACGAGCTAAGAATATCAAAAGTTCTCAATTGCAGCGAATTACCGAAAATTATTAATTCATGAAAGTCTTCTACAGTCCAAACAGCAATTAGGCCCGACTCATTCATTTTTACGTTGATTATAGGGGTGTTATTTTTGAAAACATAGTTACAGTTAGTGACCTCGCACTCGTATTGTTGCATATATGTTAGATCAGAAGAGCTCTGCCTTATCGTCTTCTCTCAAATTATTTCACTAATATGTAGCTTATATTGCCATTAATGACAGGATGTCCTTATAAATCTTGACCTTTATAACAGATATAGCCCTCAGTAGGAGAAAAATGTGAGGGCATTCTAGCACACCTGATCAGTTCCAGTAAGCCGGAAACATTGACATATTGGATCTGTCGTAGCCTCCAATGTGTGGTGAAGTCAAAGCTTGACACTTCGTAATAAAAGGTGGCCAAAGATTCTCGATCGGTAGCAACTAGTGCTGCAGATGATTGTTCAAACCATTCGGAGATTGGACATACTGTAATGCCAAAAGTGAAATGTGTTGCCACAATGTGGACAGCGACAAATTGTTTATAATTGCTTCATTTACTTTGGCATTCATGGAACTAGGCACTTAAACAAGTGGACGAAGACTACTTAATGAAAAACATGACCATGTCAAAGATCCACCTCCTCCAAACTTCACAGCGAGGACAGTGAAATCTTGTAAGTAAAGCTTGTCAGGCTTCTGCCACATCCACGAGTTTATCGTATCACTATTACACGTGACTTGATTCAACACTTCACAAGATGCTCTTAAATTATCTCAAGTGCTAATGTGTTTTGTAACACTGTAAAAGACGAGTGGTGTTCCGTGAACTGATCTTAGAGTTGTTAGCCGCAGCTCGTCAATGAAATCCAAGAGCAACCGTCTCCTGAACCTTCTGTGTAGTGTTAAATCAAACCAATCACTATACGACAAATTGTGGATGTGACAAATACCTGGCGATTGTTGCTTACAACACAGTACTGTCCTCTGTGAATTTCGGAGAAGGCGTAACTATAGCACGGTCATGTTTATCGTTTGTAGTGTTTGTCAACTTTTTTGTGCTTATATTAATGAATAACATACCTATGAAACATTTATGATTTATCGCTGCCACACTGTAAAAACAGTTTAGGAATTTTATTTTCAACATTACAATTTACCCGTTCTTAAAGCACAGACTTTAATATCAGGTTGTTTAGAAGAAGTGTGAGTGGATGAACTCGAGTAGGTAACCCTTAGTCCTCACCTCAACTCCATCGCACACATTTCGGATTCGTTGGAGTGACGGTTGAACAGCAGACCAAAAGACCCACAAAACGCAGATATTTTCAGTACTTTAAATTAATAATAAAACAAGACTCGTGCAGATATGTACAGCAAATTGGTGGAAAATCTTTCTGGAAGTGGGGCTGCTACGATATCGGCGAAAGGCAGCCTTTGATCCTATTGACACCAGAGAATATTCTAGAGACCACGCTGTTAAATACACCAAGTGATTAATAACGGCGAAAAATTCCATTCAAAATATTGTACTTCAATACTATTCCTTTAAAATCTACTCTATATTTTGCTTTTTAATGTGCATGTACATTGATATTTTTAATACCCGAATATGGTTCTATATTGTCAGGAAATAAAAAAACATACTCTTAACTATTTCACTGTTTTATGACATACTGCATTAATTGTGACTATGAGAGTGAGGCATGCTTGCCAACAACTGCTTATTTGGCTTAGCCACCAGCTTGCTGTGAGAGAATCTAGAGTCCCAATCCAGTGAACGTCATGCAGTGCTTGCCATTTTAATTCATATTTTTAAGATATAGCATAGTTTTTCGATGGTAACCAATTCCTTTCACCCTGACTTACCAAAGAGCACAACGCGAGCACATCAATAAGCGATATCAGAAAAATTAAGAGAAAAAGTGGAGACCCACTATTCATGAATCCACTTAACTTTGATTGTCAACTGGAGTGTGTATGTATACACTTTTGCTGGTAAATTACAATTTTACATCCTGCATTTGTTACATGATATGCATCATGATATCGCCTGATCTCATCAATACTACTAATTAATGAAAAATATGTGCGACTAGAACCTCAGAATCATGAAGTCCAGATCGAGGTATATTCCTCCAAACTTCCACAGTGTGACAAGCCTAAGAATGTCACTGGAGTGTTCCACTGGATATCTAGAACGTTTTAGATGGTTTCTTGCGAGCCATTCACTTAGGGGTGTGTTGTTTAAATAACTTGTTAATTCCACATGAAAACTTTTCACATTTGAGTACATAAACACTTCACTCGACACTTTGTCATTTGTGAGATGAGATTTATTGAATTCATGATCCCCCAGACAAGTGTTCAAGTAGTAAATTGTGGCATTGGGGTTTGTCAAGGCCGCAGATTCAATGGCACAGCCTTGGCGAGGATTCACAAACACTGCTTTCTTGTTGCCTCTGACCGCGCAAGATGATTCGATGAAAAATATGTTTCTTTCCCCGCGGACAGGAGTTTGCTCACTAATGGTCACATTTAAAGATTTCTTGCGCCAAGACGACGTGGTAACAGACACTTCGGAAACTGGGCGAGGCATTACATCTCGATACTTGTCAGTATTGTTTGCAGTTGTAAACGATTTGTTATGCCTAGCTGTCGCTTGATAAGACTTGTGAAACATTTCCGATTGATTCTTGATAACATCACTAGCCACACTTAAAGATTCGTTATGCTTAGACGGTTCGGTAACAGTCAACAGGGAAACTTGCTGAGACTTAGAAAATTGGTTCTTTGCAACGTTACTATTTGCAATTAACGAATCGTTATGATCATACCGATCGGTAACAGCCACTTGGGTAACTCGACGGGATATCTCAGACTGTTTCTTGACAACTTCACTAGTTACAATTAGCTGTTTGTTATGCCAAGGGGGTTCTGATACAATCCCTTGGGAAACTTTACTAACTATTGCATATTGATTCTTGACAACTTTAATAGCTAAAGTCGACTTGTTTTGCCAAGGCGATTCGGTAACAGTCTCTTGAGAAAATAGGTGAATATTTTCAGATTGATTCTTGACGTCACTAATTATCAGAGGTTTATTATTTGTAGAGGACTCGATAACAATCAATTGGGGAATTTCATGAGACCTCGCAGACAGATTCTTGACTTCACTAGTTACAGTTACCGATTTGTTATGCCTAGTTGGATTTGTAAGAGTCACATGGGACATGTAGTACTTGGAATTTAAAGATATGGTGGTACGTATATATGTGTCATGTATGGGTTTAGATGCGAAGAACACAAGAAGCAGCCAACCCATTGCAGCGAATAGAAAAATTCTGAAGCACTTATCCATGGTGCTGCTGAAAAAAAAAGGAAAAAATTAAATTTTTTCAGTAAAATACATAAAAATTACATAAAGTTCCCACTAATAATATGCACATTTCAATCAACTTTCTATTCCTCCTGAAAGTTGACTTTTACAGAATGGAGCGGAATTCGACCGATAAACCTCGTGAGGTGATTCCTTATGCAGAACTAAGTTAGGAATATACAGGATACTTTCTACCTGAACTAAAATGGGTTGAGAAATTTGGGCGGCTCTTAACAACGACGTGTTAAGAGCCGATGAGAGAGAAATGAGGTGCGAATGGAGCAGTGCTGGAATGCAAGGGCGGGGGAAACGGGAGATTCCCGGGAAAACCCGACCACCAACGGCATCGTCCGGCGCGATTACCGCTTGAGAAAATCCGGGGTGACCCGGCCGGGGATTGAACCCGGTTCGCCTTGGTGGGATGCGAGCAGTCTAATCGCTTGGTCACTGCGGCCCAATCTACCTGAGCTGAATATTGAAGTAAATATGATACCTCGAAAAATCTGTAATTTAAACTACATTTGTGAAAAATATCTTAAACTAAGTGCAATTAAGTTACAATTCTCCAAACACTGTTTTATGTTATCGGGATATTCTACCTAAGAGCAAATTTGCTTTGATACCCTCCTGTTTTGGAACTAACAGGGGCGGCCACCCACTGTGGGCAGACAACTTTTTACAGTCAGGAATTATGAACGTTTGATGCTGGTTTATTGAGCAATATGATCTAATTAACCGAAATGGCCACATTGATGCAACTGTTCGAGACCTACCGTTTTCGTGTAAAACTCACACAGAGCTTCGGCTGCAGCGATATAGGGGATAGCAAGCAGACAATACTACCTACATGCGTGTATGGCATGCTGCCGTGCCCACTGCGAATATTTTCAACAATTACTGCAATCAAAATGTATCATACTCATTTTGTTTATTTCTGGCGACGGTCGGTTGGTTTGTGTCTGTTTGTTTCTGGCAACGGTCGGTGCGTGGGATTCCCTGCAGGAACTAATTATTAGTATTGCCCATGCGCCTGGAACTGCACCGTAGCCGCCAAAGTTTTCTGTTCGTTTTACGTGGAAACGGTGTGTCCGGGGCAGCTGCAACTAGCGGCAAATTTTTGTTAATTAGGCAATAATGCTCAATAAACTAGCATAAAATGTTCATAATCCCTGACGGAAAAAAAGTTGTCTGCACCAAGAGGGTTGCCACCTCTGTTATTTTCATTACGGGGGGAGGTATTAATGAGAGTTAAAGGTCCCAATAACATAAAATAATATTCAGGGAACTGTATTTTTATTTCATTTCGTTTCCGATATTTTGCAAAAATGCTGTTTAAAATCTCGATTTTCAAGGGATCGTATCTCCCTTAATAGCCAGATTAGGTAAAAACAGTCGCATATATTTTACATTTGATTTTCCATAAGGAATCACGTTACGAATTTGGTCCGTCGCATTTCGCTCTATTCTGTATGTACAATACAATTTTTAACTGAGGAACATTCCACCAGGTGTGCTCAGTGTTATACGCAAGCATGTCTGGACATCCCTATGTTCGTATACATCACTACTGCGCACTGGCTCAGTTAATTTATCAGAGATACAGCATCATTACACAATGCGTCATAAGTTCATGGGCCTCGCCGAACTATTGAAGCATATGTGACCGCCGTTTATCGCGAGCAGGTCTGCGTTTCTGAGCTACAAATAAAAGTGAGCGCTAAGGGCGACAGTATCATGTTCTTCGGATGCTTCTCACCTATGTGCTCAACACATTGATCGGAAAGTGCATTATTATCTCCGTGTAGCATGTAACCATGGAAATGCGCGATACTCTTGTAATTTAATTGGTGAGAAATCTAACAGACTTCAGTACAATCAATGGCCGAAGATCATCGTGTGCCCGGGGACACTGCAGAATGTTCGCGCTGTCGCTCGTTGCTGTAAGACCTATCATGCGCGTAATTCGTGCCTAACTTGCCCTTCTGCGAGGAAGGGAGAAAGCGTCCTGGCGTGTCGCACAAGGCCACCNGTTCGCGCTGTCGCTCGTTGCTGTAAGACCTATCACGCGCGTAATTCGTGCCTAACTTGCCCTTCTGCGAGGAAGGGAGAAAGCGTCCTGGCGTGTCGCACAAGGCCACCGACACCCAGTGGATGCACCGAGTTTAATTCCCTCCGAAAAGGAGACCGTTCTCCTTTAAACGAACACGCAATTCTCTGGAGAACAACTGCGGCACGTGCCTGCCAATCTGGCACATTAAATGCACAGCAGAGTGTTTTAAAAACACGTTACTAATGTAAACTAAATGCACGTGTTCGCAATATGCTCGTGTTAAAATAGAAATCGCACTTCACGCCACTCCGTGTCACTACTTATAAGACGTGTTTCATACTGCTAGAGTTGTTATAAACCTTTTTAAAATAAAGAGGGCATTTTCAGACTGCTACATATATATATATATATATATATATATATATATATTCTACGTAAATATATATGAGAATATCATTAGGTACTATAAAAAACTTTTGCTACGAACTTTCCGCCTATCACTGTGGGTCATCACGCACGTTATGTTCCATAGTTAATAGCAGCAAGTTGAAAATACTGCTCGCCAGTTAATTACCTTTCTTGTAGAGACGATGAGGCATGTTATAAGTATGCCAGGCATGATAAGTATGTGAGGCATGTGATAAGTATGTGTTGCTCTTAACGCTGTCCTGCTGCTGCACTTCAAATGAGCATAAACAGTTTCAGATTGCAGGAGCCTCGAGCTTAAGGGGTCTTCCTTGTTGCCATATGGATTTAATTTTAAGCAGTTGTGTCGATTCTAACTTACAAAAAACTATGCAATATTTTNTCTTCCTTGTTGCCATATGGATTTAATTTTAAGCAGTTGTGTCGATTCTAACTTACAAAAAACTATGCAATATTTCAGTGTAGACTTTCTTTCAGGACAGAAATGAAAGTCTATACTTCGTTGCCTATTCATAAATTTTGTTACTGACACACAAATGTGCTCGTTGAAAAGTATCAAAGTCAGAAAAAATCGCTATGAGTAACTCTTTGTTCACGAGGTTTATTTTTCTGTTAAATAGTGTTTGGAAGTGAAACTATAACGACAATACTGTATATTTTCTGAACAGATTTCTGTATTATAACGCTATGGTCACCGCTTATAATTATGAGGAAACAGAATACGTGTGAATCTTATTTAAGCTATTTTCCGTCTCCATCGTGATGCTTCCTTATGGACAAATTTAACCTTGAAGCGTTTAATATTGTTTAATAGCAATACCTTAAGCAGACCTCGAGTGTTCAAGTTAGTTGATAACCGAGTCAGTTGAGACCAGAGAAGAGCGCAAGTAGAGTTCAAGTGTCCGAAGACCTGTGTTAACCGCACTTAGGAGTTCGAATCACATGTGTTAGCAACGGAATGTTTGTGTTTATGGGCATGTGTGTGCGCGCACGTGGAAGGGGGTGGGGAGAATGATACGAACTCCATGAATATTCGTGGCATGAAATAACGGCCTGGAAGTGCGTAGAGGCTGCGAGAAATAACTCGATATCTCCTAGATGAACACAGAACTCTTGGAAGAATGAGGAAGCGGAAAGGCTTAAGTGAAAGACGTATTTCATGCTTATCAATCCTATATTTTACTGTTTGGTTTTTGCTGACGGGACTGACATTATTATTAGCTGTTTTGTCGTGTTTATCGACATAATGTTTTACTTATGTTAATACATTAGGCAAGTATATATTTTATTCAGTTAAAAATAATACCTCCATCCACCTACGATCCTGGCTCATACCATAGTTATAACAATGGTGTCTTAAGTGGAATGTGTTCGTATATTCAGCAATGGGTATATTACATGAATGGGTATGTCTGATGATAAGATAAACGTTCGCTGAGAATAGCATTTTGTTCACAATGGACACCAACTATAAGAATGGCTAATGAATCGTAAGCACTGATAGCTCTAATTAAAGAGTTAAGAGACCAAATTAAAAATGCAAGCGAAAAATTTGTAAGAAACTAATACTTTAAACAAAAATTCACTTTATAAAATATAATATGTTATAATAGTACATTATACGAGCTTAATGGATATACTGGATCTCATAGAACAAGACACTGAAAAAGGTTTTAATTAACTAAATTACACCGAATGATGTCAATACAGTAATAGCTGAAATAAGATATGCAAATGTTCGTAGAGAAATGCTATAACATTGAGGTATTAGTGACCAAAAAAGATTCAAGTCTACTTCACGAATACATGACATACAAAATAGCATCACAAGGATGAAATGGTCTTTGACCTTGGACAAGAATACTGTGTACTGCAATGTGAAACAGAACTGGAAGGTCAGCGCTCTTTTCTGCACAAGACAAGGCAGCTAGGCATTTCAAGATTGCACCTTTGGAGTATGAAATGTCAACATCTGATGACATCGGTCTTCCCCTAATATACCTGTCATGTTTACTTAGATGACATGGTTGTCACTGGCCAATCATTATACGAATATCTACAACTTATTTGCACCGAGTTCCCGAATATGGTCGCTGTAATAATTAAATTCGTCTTATAGGAGCGCCAATTCGACTGTTGAGTGTGGAAATTTCTTCGGAATACTGAAGAAAATATTTACGTTATTTCCAGATCAGGGCTTGTGAAGTGGTGAATGCATATTCTTCCTAAGCCTAAATGCGAGTGATGTGGCAACTGATGCGCTGCTGTTACATTCTAGTAGCGGTTTCTTTACACTTTGCTCAGGTGAGTAGCATGTAAACTGTCAGCTCTAGAACACATTTTTAACATGTGTTGATATTATCAAAAATTATCCATTTTAAGTAATTAACAGTCAGAAACATTAAAAAGAATCATAAATTTTTATCCACCTGGTCAGTTGTCGAAATTTGATGATTCTTCTTTTTTTCTATTTGTATTCAACTAATTTTGACGAGGTTCTGAAAACCTCACACAATTGGATTTTTGTTTGAGAAAAAAATTCGAATAAGCATAAGAATTTTTACACCAGATTTTATTATAACTGGTATAATAGTTTTACTAAAATATTGCATAGTTTTTTGTAAGTTAGAATCGACACAACTGCTTAAAATTAAATCCATATGGCAACAAGGAAGACCCCTTAAGCTCGAGGCTCCTGCAATCTGAAACTGTTTATGCTCATTTGAAGTGCAGCAGCAGGACAGCGTTAAGAGCAACACATACTTATCACATGCCTCACATACTTATCATGCCTGGCATACTTATAACATGCCTCATCGTCTCTACAAGAAAGGTAATTAACTGGCGAGCAGTATTTTCAACTTGCTGCTATTAACTATGGAACATAACGTGCGTGATGACCCACAGTGATAGGCGGAAAGTTCGTAGCAAAAGTTTTTTATAGTACCTAATGATATTCTCATATATATTTACGTAGAATATATATATATATATATATATATGTAGCAGTCTGAAAATGCCCTCTTTATTTTAAAATAGGTTTATAACAACTCTAGCAGTATGAAACACGTCTTATAAGTAGTGACACGGAGTGGCGTGAAGTGCGATTTCTATTTTAACACGAGCATATTGCGAACACGTGCATTTAGTTTACATTAGTAACGTGTTTTTAAAACACTCTGCTGTGCATTTAATGTGCCAGATTGGCAGGCACGTGCCGCAGTTGTTCTCCAGAGAATTGCGTGTTCGTTTAAAGGAGAACGGTCTCCTTTTCGGAGGGAATTAAACTCGGTGCATCCACTGGGTGTCGGTGGCCTTGTGCGACACGCCAGGACGCTTTCTCCCTTCCTCGCAGAAGGGCAAGTTAGGCACGAATTACGCGCGTGATAGGTCTTACAGCAACGAGCGACAGCGCGAACGTTCTGCAGTGTCCCCGGACGCACGATGAGCTTCGGCTATTGATTGTACTGAAGTCTGTTAGATTTCTCACAAATCAAATTACAGGAGTATCGCGCATTTCCATGGTTACATGCTACACGGAGATAATAATGCACTTTCCGATCAATGTGTTGAGCACATAGGTGAGAAGCATCCGAAGAACATGATACTGTCGCCCTTAGCGCTCACTTTTATTTGTAGCTCAGAAACGCAGACCTGCTCGCGATCAACGGAGGTCACATATGCTTCAATAGTTCGGCGAGGCCCATGAACTTATGACGCATTGTGTAATGATGCTGTATCTCTGATAAATTAACTGAGCCAGTGCGCAGCATTAAACGTATGCGATCACAGGAATCTCCAGACATGCTTGCGTATACTGTTTCGTTCGAGAATGGAGCAATTAACTAGCGAATTTTGTGGACACCGTAGGTATTTCAGCACATGTTATTTGCTTTCGGCAGGTCAAACGAAATGGAACGTACGAGTAATTTCCTGACACAAGTCTTAGTATCTGCTTTTTTTTATCTTGCCCGTTTGTTAATTGTCAAACATTAGCTGAACTGGGAGCCTAAGCTCGGGATCGTACGAGTGCAGCTCGTATACGAGACGTCTCGCATAGTCGGCAACATATGCGAGGCTGTTGTAAGCTCCAGCCACCCGCAACTCGCATACGTCTTCTTTGTGCGAGTGTGTACGAGTTTTTTTTTTTGACGTGATGCCACGCGACACTAGCTGGGAAAGGTTTCTTGCGCACATCAGCCAATCAAAGGCGTCCTTACAGTGTCTGTTAGTGGTTATTTGCGTTTTCACCCGGGCTTTGTTGAAGTTTATTCTTTTGGAATTCGTGGAAATTAAGTGAGACTTAATTTTGCAAGTACGACTTCCTTAACGAAAATGTGTATTCCAGTAATCTCTAAAATAAAATTACGTGAAACCATTAGAGCCTCCTATCATGTAGGAAATAATTTCGAAGTTAAATGGCTACTTGTGATTAATTTCAAATGCGCAAGATTGCCTCTAGTTTGTCAGAAATAAATACTAGCAGCAACTTGATCCCGTAACATTAAATTATGTATATTTTTGCATAGTTTGTGTTTGCCGAGTAACATAACATACGCTACAGTAAGTGTTCAAGTTTTTTAAGAACTGTGAATTTTCTTAAGTATGCGTATATACATGGGCGTCATCATCATATAATTTGATGGTTTGGGGGCCGCCAACAGTAGACAAAAATCTTTTGGGTATAGAAGGCATGCATGCATGTTTTACGAACATTTCTTTTTATGTGCATTGTATGTTGTTCTTTGCGGAAATTTAAATTGAATACAAATCTATTGACTACTGTAATGAAGTTACGCTGCCTCACGTCGCTGAAGGGTACTTACGTTTTCGAAGACGTTGCCCATTGACGGCAGCCGAGGAACCGTTAGACTCCGCGACGCGGGTGCTTGGTTGTTTTTCGACGAAGGTCGGAACTACACTGAGCGCGCGGCGTTCCCTTCCGCCTAGCGGCGGCTAGGACGAAGGAGAGGGGGGTCGCCTTGTGACGTCAGCACCGCCTTTGAATTGGAGGGACGAAGACTGACTTCTGTTTCGAGGATGTTCTCCACAGCTTTGGGGTGGATGGTGGTTGCGAAATCTTCGCTACAAATACACTGGCAATCTTAGCGACGGCGGACACTCGGGGAGAGGTCACACGCCTAGGGTTTTATGGCATCACTCGTGACATGTAAATTTGGGAATGTAGGACTTATTGGGGAAAATTGTGCCAGTTAAGTAATTGTATCAATTTCTGAAACTATGTATTTCTTTAACAGCACATTTTTATTGTAACCCCTAAATTGTAAAATGTTTTAAAGTAATTTGAGGACTTATAATATTTAAATGTTTTAATGTAATATTTGCATACACTTTATAAAGTCATATTTTGAAAACTGTTTTTTTAGGGCGGAGGAAAACGAAAAAGAGGAAACGTGCCTGGAAATTAGAAGTAAAAAAGGAAATTAATTTTTTTTTACTTTCTACAGTTACCCTCTTAAACAAACTATCATCATGCTGCTACTGATTCACTTTTTGCTATCATATTTATTCGCCACAGATGTATGTGCATCATGGATGACATGGTTGTGGAGTTGGGGGCGAGTTTTATACACGTGATGGAGTGGTCAGGTGGTCACTAAGAACCCTCTGTTGCAATATTAAGTTTTTCATATATAATTTAAATCATTATTTGTTATTACAGTCAATATGTCTGCAAATTGCATTATTGTACACAGTAATTTTACATTTGTTGTACATACAAGGAATAAATTTACAAGTTTTATTTTAGTCCTAATTACGTACTNGCGAGTTTTATACACGTGATGGAGTGGTCAGGTGGTCACTAAGAACCCTCTGTTGCAATATTAAGTTTTTCATATGTAATTTAAATCATTATTTGTTATTACAGTCAATATGTCTGCAAATTGCATTATGGTACACAGTAATTTTACATTTGTTGTACATACAAGGAATAAATTTACAAGTTTTATTTTAGTCCTAATTACGTACTNGTACACAGTAATTTTACATTTGTTGTACATACAAGGAATAAATTTACAAGTTTTATTTTAGTCCTAATTACGTACTTCAGAAAGGAGTACAATTCAATTGTGTCTTTTATGCCTATACTTCACTGTCCGATCCATTTATCAAGCACCTGCTGATTCCGCTCATAAAATTGCCGCCCCTTGGTTCAGATTTGCTAACTGTCTCATTCCTCTGTTTANCAAGCACCTGCTGATTCCGCTCATAAAATTGCCGCCCCTTGGTTCAGATTTGCTAACTGTCTCATTCCTCTGTTTATCAGTTACATTAACAATCAAAATTTTTTCTTCCCGAAGAAAGTTTAGCAAGCTCTAACTTTAGACATACCGACGGATCAAATTACAGCTTTGTAAATTTATATGGAGTGTCTCCTGCCCAACCGTTAGAAGGCCATGAAGGTTTTTTGCTTCCGTATTTTGCAATTTGTTAATTTTTTTTTATTTGCGATTCTGTCGTTATTATGACTTTCTAACGTTATGTGAAGATTTTAGAATTAGCTAAGTATGAAAAAACAAGCTCTCATTGATCTAAAAAAAAATTGTGCATACATCAAGACAGAAATAATTGATAGAATATAGAAACAAGCGTCAAATTTCACAGGTGGCAACGGTGAGTGCCTATTTTGTAGCTTTAATTGTATAAGTATAAGCAAAACTCTAGTCCATTATATTTTCCCGGGGAAATATTTTTCTGATACTTACTCTTTTTCGATTATTTTAGTTGGCAGGCTTAATCGCACGATGTTGTCAGTCACTCATTTAGGAGGCGAGTGTACGTGACGTGCTATTGTTACTACGTCCTTAACACAGTTAAGTTTCGTAGCAAAACTGGATTTTTTTATTTTTGTTCTTATAATTTCAATAGCAGTTGTCACTAAATTAGCTTTCTATGAAATTTATTTTATGTTGCGGTTACGTTGTCGCTGCCGTGCATCGCTGCCCTTGACCCGTCCAACGTGGACGAAGGAGTGTGTGAAGGCCACGCCGTAATTTGAGGAACAAAAGCATGCCGCTGCGCTTACTGCAGCGTGCCGCCACGGTAAGCCGGCGTATCTTGCACGCTCCTGACCTTCGGCAGATTGAATTCCTGAGGCTATCTGAAAGAATTGTCGGGTTTAATGCCCTAGTTTCTCTCAGTGTGACTCGGCGTGAGGCAAACCGTCCAAATCAGACTGTTTAAGCGCGACGGGCCTCCGAGCCTAGAGTGTATGAGAGTCGGTAGTTTGGGCGATTGTGCGACCTGAAGCGATAGACGACGAGCCAGTAGAGTAATGAGTGGCGACGGAAGTGACCCGCGCGACTACAATCTGCGGACTGCGAGCATCAGTGCAGTGAAGAGACGGCAGGCGGGACTATTGTACTGGATATTTGAGTGCAAGACATTTCACAACAGACAGACTGAACCTGTGTTAATAATGAGTGTAAATGAAGTGACTATAATCAATATAGAAACTTTGAGAAGGAATTTAATTGGAAATGAGATAAGCATTGAATATTGTTCTCGCTAAGANCTATAATCAATATAGAAACTTTGAGAAGGAATTTAATTGGAAATGAGATAAGCATTGAATATTGTTCTCGCTAAGACTACAGGTCGTTCAATGTTTTAAATAATAGCTGTGTGAATAAATTTATTTAATAATATTCAATAATAATAAATGAATTAAAATCAAATTCAGTAATATTTTTATTAAGACATCCGCCCCTCACGAACACGAATACGCCCTTCTGGCGTCTTGTAACATTATGTTAAAATAAATCAATATTTCAATACAATTAGCTACAACGATTTTACCATCAATTCACAGACAGATTTATTACTTTATTTATGTAAGNTATAATCAATATAGAAACTTTGAGAAGGAATTTAATTGGAAATGAGATAAGCATTGAATATTGTTCTCGCTAAGAATACAGGTCGTTCAATGTTTTTAATAATAGCTGTGTGAATAAATTTATTTAATAATATTCAATAATAATAAATGAATTAAAATCAAATTCAGTAATATTTTTATTAAGACATCCGCCCCTCACGAACACGAATACGCCCTTCTGGCGTCTTGTAATATTATGTTAAAATAATTCAATATTTCAATACAATTAGCTACAACGATTTTACCATCAATTCACAGACAGATTTATTACTTTATTTATGTAAGNTCAATATTTCAATACAATTAGCTACAACGATTTTACCATCAATTCACAGACAGATTTATTACTTTATTTATGTAAGTATCTCATTATTTTGTACTTTTGCGATAAAATTATTATATACATTATGAATAAAACGCCATACAACTAAATATATTCAAAAACACAATTGCGCTAACCACTCATCCAATAGAATTACGTTGTATAACGCCTTTCCGGACACTTCAATGCATACACCGGTGGTGAATGTTTTGGTGTGCACCAGTGTAAAGCAATTGAGAAAAATTCGGAACAAGTTGTTTAAATATTTTTTTTGTTTCGGATGTAACAGAATAATCATTACATTAAAAGTGTTGTGATTATCAGTCCACATACTTTCTTACAATTATTAGGATTATCTGTAATAAAACTGATAGGACAATGTTACTATTTAGAATTTTGTAAACAATCCTCTCCACAAAAAAACACTTTTTTTTTCCCCAGAATTGTTACCGCTTGTTTTTTGTATTTTAAATATGCGATTACTTGTACCCCAAAAGATAACACTCTGAGACACTAATAAATGGAAATATGCAAAATGAAAATTTTTAGCATAGTCCAAGTACATTTACAATATTTCTGATAGCGAAACATGCTGTACTAAGCTTTGGTGTTGAACAGTAGATATAAACTTTACAACTTAAAATTGAATCACTAAATAAAAAAATACATTTAGTCTGGGTGATTTCCTGTAAATTAATATGGGAGGAAAAATTATTTACAATATTAAGACCACTATTTCAAGCGACAAAATACATGAAGGTAGATTTGTTCAAATTTAAAGTTATATGATTGGTTTCAAACCATTATTTAAATTTTTGGAAACCAATGGTTGCCGAATCAGTCGATTTTTACATTGACTTGCCTGCAAACACCTGGCTAGTGGAATAAGCAATCAGCACAGTGGATACTTTTGGACCAGCAAGCAGTGACAAGTAATTTATAAATACGAGAAACAAAAATGGGCCAATAACCGAGCTCTGAGGTATACCATGTTTCACAACCTCACTAACTTGCTGCGTTCTGTTCTCAAGGCATGATGTTAATAGTTTACACCCAATTTTCTCTCTAATTACATGACAACTTATCTAACAGCAGGGTATGGTTAACGCAATTAAACGCTTAAGACATTTCACAAAAAAAAAAAAGACCAAAGGGAACTAAACGCTCAGTGAGTATCTTTAAAATATCATTGCAATAAAGTTATAGGTCTGTAGTTAGATATATTTAAACTACTACTTTTTAAACATAGGTTTGATTATGGCAACTTTAAGTGTATCTGGAAAAATTACTGTATCAGTTAAACCGTTTCAAATATGGCAACGAGGCAGGCTCAGAGGGGTGGCACGTTGTTTAATAATCATACTACTTAAACCATCGTATCCATACGAGGTTTTTGCCTTAGTAAATTTTATTATGTTAACTATTTCATTAATTGCAGTGTATGGGACAGCTATAACTGGAAAATCTACACCAAAAGCAATATAAATCATTTCACTAGAATTAGTTGTTAAAGATCTCCTTCTACAGGTAGAATCAGCAACATTGATAAAATAATCAATAAATGCATTAGATATTAATTTTTCTGGGTTATTAAATATTCTTGTTTAACGTGCTTTCTGTTTTTAAAATGCAAATCAAGTCTCGCATTATGCTGCAGTGTTTGTGCACAGCTCAATGCGCAAATTTTTTCCGTTGCAATTTAACTCGGCCATTTACCTATCGTTGTCTTTTCCATTCACAAGTGCTTTATTTAAGTGTCCGCGAGGTTGTGTTCGAAAATTCATCTATTGATGCTCTGCTGCACGTACGCCAGATCAACCTACATTTCAGGCTGGCTAAACCTATAGATATATTGATTCAAGCGAACTCCGCCAAAACAGTACTTCCCGAATTTCCGAAAACGCGTAATGTGAGTATCAAGTGTGTGTTTATAGTAATGCAATTCAAGTATTAAATTTACGCGTGCAACGATAACTTATATTTTCAGTGCTTCGCGCTGTCATTTTGGTGTACTTTAGGCATAAAAGATAAAAATCGAATGTTGTGTCAACAGTATTAATGTTACAAGTACAGTGATTTTTTGTTATCTGTTAGCCGTCAGTCAATAATGTTTCTGTCAATGTAATACACTGTTATGTTATTAATGTAAATGTTGTATGAAGTACATCTGTAATAATGTCATCGTTAAGGTAGTGTTAATGTTGCTGCAAAACAAATGTGTTAAAAATTGTATTATATTTACTCTGCTTTAAAACAACATTCCGATGTAAGATAAATTAAGTACAATTGCTGTGTCACAAAAAAAGGAATTTTACCTACAAAAAAATTAAGGTACGGAGAAAAATTGAACCTGCGCCTTGCATGTATGATGACGTCTGCATCACGAAACCCAACATCATACCAATTTCTCTATCGTAACATATCTAACGTTATTTCATATTGTGTTTTCTAAACTATACTGGGGGCCACGGTGGCTCAGTGGTTAAACTGCTCGCCTCCCACCAAGGCAAACCGGGCTCAATCCCTGGCCGGGTCACGCCCGGATTTTTGCAATTGGGAATTGTACAGGACGATGCCGCTAGTTGACAGGTTTTCTCGGGGATCTCCCGTTTCCTCCGGCTTGCATTCCAGCGCTGCTCAATTCTCACCTCAGTCCACCTCGTTGCTAAGAGTCGTCCAAATCTCTAACTCAACTCAACTAAACAACACACTATAAATACACTGGAGAGCCAAAAAAAACTGCTATAGGTGTGCGTATGCAAATAACGGAGGTATGGAACCAATCAGCGTAACGCGATGCGGTCGGCAGCGCTTATATAAGACAACAAGCGTTTGGCAAAGTTGCTAGATCGGTTACTGCTGCTCCAATGACAGGTTATCAAGATTTAAGTGAATTTAACACAGTAAAATGTCAAATCTTCTACATCGCTGCGGCCGGAAAAATATCGTGAACGAACGGGACAAACGACGACCAGCGAGAATCATTAAACGTGACAGACGTGCAACCCTTTCTCAAATTGGCACATATTTCAATGCTGGGGCATCAACAAGTGCCAGCGTGCGAACTATTCAGCGGACCATCATTGATATGGGCTTTCGGAGCCGAAGGCCCACTCGTGTACCGTTGTTAACTGCACGACACAAAGATTTATGCCTCACCTGGCCCCGCCAACACCACCATTGGACTGTTGATGACTGGAAACACATTGCCTGGTTTGACGAGTCTCGTTTCCAATTGTATCAGGCGGATGGACGTGTACGGGTATGGAGACATCCTCATGAATCCATGGACCCTACATGTCAACAGGGGACTGTTCAAGCTGGTGGAGGCTCTGTCATGGTATGGGGCGTGTGCAGTTGGCGTGAAATGGGACCCCTGATACGTCTAGATACGACTCTGACAGGTGACAGATACGTAAGCATCCTGTCCGATCACCTGCACCCATTCATATCCATTGTGCATTCCGACGGACGTGGACAATTCCAGCAGGACAATTCGACACCCCACACGTCGAGAGTTGCTACAGAATGGCTCCAGGAACACTCTTTTGACTTTAGACACTTCCGTTAGCCACCTAAATCACCAGATATGAACATTATTGAGCATATCTGGGATGCCTTGCGACATGCTGTTCAGAAGAGATTTCCACCGCCTCGCACTTCTATGGATTTGTGGACTGCCCTGCATGATTCATGGTGTGAATTGCCTCCTGCATACCTTCAGACATTAGTCGATTCCATGCCACGTCGTCTTGCGGCACTACAAGATATTAGGCAGGTGTGCCAGTTGTTTTGGCTCTTCAGTGTATGTAAATTCCTACCCTCCCTTATTTTCTCTTGTCTCCTTGTGCTCACTCGTCTTTTTTGTGCTATTTCTCTGAGTCAGCCTGTGCATTATCCTGTGAGTAGGGTTCGTTGCCTTCTCTTGCTTCGTCTGTGTCAAGGGTTTTTTCTGCATTGTGCTGGTCCTCCGATCCTCTGCCCCCCGGTTGGTACGAGTATAATCACAGTGGAACGAACAGAGGTTGGTGATTAGATGATCACGGTTCGGTACCTCACACTCGAGCACAATCTCTGCCACCACAAAATGTTATATGGCCCACTCTTGTTGGTTTCCCCAATCCGTCTACGTTGGGTGTCTCCTGGGGGCAGAGAGAGAGGGGGGGAGAGAGAGACGAATGGAGAAAACAGTGTGGGTGGATATCGGTAGGCAAGATGGGAAAGGCGAGGTACAATTTTGTGACGTACTGTAATGAAGCAAGTGTGTCTATTCCATTTTTACAGATTCATCCCTCCGGAGGCAACTGGTCAAGAATACAGTCCGCTATCACGGGTATAAAGTTTGCCAGATGTCCTTGATATTCCACACGTCTTCCCCCCACGTTTCTCTGGTAGCTTAAACTGGGCTGGTGTCTGCGTACACGGCACTGCGTCAACGGCTCGTGCGGTGCGACCAGTGCGGAGAGTGAAGGCTATTATTGCTTGTTCGGGACTGCCGTAGTCTTATGGCGCGGGTGACTGGTGTTACTGATGTAGCAGGTTTTAATCAACTTCGTTAACACCCCACCCCTCATGGATTATAGACGTGACTCCATGAAATCATCAGTGAGACACCTACGCTGTTATATTCATCATGCTCGCAGATATCTGATATGCAGTATAACACCACGAAATATTCCTCCAGAAATGCATGTAATTTAGCGTTAAATTATTTTATGCCAAGTGACTTCATGAACAACTGACCTCAAGCCAAGTGGGCGAGTGGGTGGAGAGATTTGGGTGGCTCTTATTATCTAGGTCTTGAGAGCCGATCAAGCCAAGTGGCTTTTAGGTCGAAATGAGGTATAACCTAGTGCCTTCTTATGCTATAATTTTAAACAGAATAACTTCCACCACAAGACTTGTAGGCTATATGATGCTTCCAGTGACATGTGTGCCAAAGACTACTTCAAGGAATGAAGTTGTGTGAGATCATCCCACATCATTGTGCAATCTCAAACTGGCTCTTATTTGAAGTATCGTGAGTAATAATGACAGCTGATCACTAAAGAGATTACAACTACTGATTTCACTGAAGAGCTTCTGAAATAAGAAAAAATTGTTGGACTTAAACATTACCATGCAATCACTTTGAAAGACTATTGTTGATATGGATGACTTTTGTAAGATAATAGGAGCTATCCACAGTATTATACAGTTAGGTTCAACCTTCACCTGATTCTTCACTTTGAAGACGCCATGAAGTTTAACTATGAACTGTGTAGTCAAGATATGACTGTTCGTTTGTGATCTGTGGTTTATAGTTAAAGACTGGATTTTAGGCATTTGAAATTTCTAACTTCCCTTAATCATGGTATGGCATTTCATCTTTGTCCCAAAATGACCACCCTTGGTGAAGTCCTACTCTCATCATACAGCTCAATTGTAGATATATATAATGAGTTATTTTTAATATAACATTTTCCTCTCTAAGCATGAAGAAGTAATATATATACAACTACCTAAACAATTTCTGGGTCGTTTTGAAGTGCTCTGCTGCAACGATGGCTAAGGCTGATGGATGGATGCTTCAACGTGCAAGGGTAGACTGTTGAGAAGGCCAAACCAATTATGGTTTGATACCTACCCATGCTATATAGCATAACTATTAACACCAAATCCTATACCATATTTGAATTGTTCTATTCCTGCTTTAGACAGGGACCTTATAATAACCCTAACTTTCACATGCATAACGTGACAACATAAAATCCCATACATTATTCTTGAAAATACTTGTTGAGATTTTGCTATTCTTGTCATTCCCTTTAAGCATATCAGGACTCCAGTCATGAACTCCTTATTGCTTATGCTCTATCCTTCCACTTGATAGCCACCAGTTTACATTTCCTATGAATTTCCTATACCATTACACTTGAATGGCCACCATCCTGGAATGGTAGACTGATTTTCGTCTTCTGTGAATGTCCACAAAACACAAACTGACAAAATAACTGTCAAATCATATGTTCAAACTATGATGTGCTTTTAGTAAGTTTGGTTTTGCATTTTACTTTTAAAAAATTCTGTGCATAATTTGATTATATCGTAGTAATGTTGTAACTCTGTGTCAAACACAAAGATTTTCTGAACTTCATTTACTGTGGTATAACAACTTTCCCTCATCAGTTTTCTGCCTTCAATTTTATTTTATAAATAAATATTTGATGGGTTTTAAAAACTTACGCACTCACATCCAGATTTTTCCTTAATGTCTGTAAGTAGAAAATATTGTTAAACCTTTTCTTGTTGTTTGTTTTGCTCGTTTTGAATGGTTACATTGGTATTTACTTGGTACAATTTATTATTCACTAAAGGCTAAATTTATTATTCACCATATCAGTTTGGTTTGGGGGGGTGGGTCATTTTCCCATTGTGCAGTTCCAGGTCAAGATTTTTGATTCATGACATAGGAGGAAGGCACTCTCATCATAATTTTAGGAAACAATATAATATTAACCAAATAAAATCATTAATTAAAACAATTTTTATATTATTTAATTTAGTTCTAAAACATTTACAGGACAGTTTCATGTTAATGTAAGGGTTTTGGGAGTGGGCATTTTGTCCCCGGCGACCCCACCCCTGTGGGAAGAGTTGGTGAGAAGCTAGCAAATAAGGTAAATACCAAATGTGAGCAAAATAACCAACTTCTAGCAAGCACACAGGCATTAGGTGATGTCTCGGGGGAACACATGCTCTCAGCAGTTTGAAAAACCTTCCACATCAAATTCAAAATACTACATAAGACAGAAAAGCATTATCCATTTCAATCTAATTTTCCAGAATTAATGTTATATTTTCTTGTGTATTAATGTACTGAAATTTGCATATGTGTGTAATGGCCTGGAGGACATTCTCAGGAACTTCCTTCCTGCTACCTTAATCAGCAGTCTGGAAGCAACCGTAGAGAGGGCCAGACGTGCATCCCATGTGGGTCTTCATCGTTCATAAATAACCAACATGTAACTACAGTTTTCTTATTCAATTATTATCTAGAACGTTTTTGTTTCAGCCACTGTGTATGCCCTTATCTCAGTGGAATTGTGTAGTTAGCTTCAAAAGGCTGTTCTGAAGTACTCACGAACAGTACAACTCTGCAATCATAAGGACCTGGCTGACGCCAGAAAAGTTACTCATTGGAATTTCAGTCAAGAACTGTCAAGGCAAGACAAACTTTCTTAAGTACATAAGGAGCACACTTACTTGCTTTCCGCTTAATGATTATTTTTGTTTAAATAGAATGGCACTTGCATTTTGTAAGAGGAAGTTGTGACCATGTGATGGGTGTGTGCAGTGAAATTCAAAGTGAAAGTAACTTGTCATGCATATTTTCACAACCAGTTTTGTGTTTCCCTTCAGTTACCAAGTGCAGTGTGGCCCCCACAACACTGTGACAGGGGACAGTAAGTAAGTTTCCACCCATGTGGCTATAACCACTACCATCAGCATCCACCAGTTACTAAAACACTAATATATTGTGCTTCAACTTTTGTTAGCTTCCTAGATCTGGCCAGTGCCCAGATAATTTGCATTTTCACACTTCCCATGCAAATTATATGACGTACATAGGACCCAGTCGGGTGTGCAACCGTTGTGTAATACAAAATTCCGCAACTTTGTATTTATTTTTCTTTTTGTGAAGTTTTCAACACTTGCAGCCATACGCGACAGTAATTAGAGTATTTTATTTGCATTTATGAAACTACACCTTTTCTTGTGTTGTAATGAGCACCTACTGCATCAGGAGTGCACGAAACAGAAAAACTGAAGGGGCTGCAGCCCCTCCCATAAAAAGTTAAAATATAAATAAATAGAAACAAATTTTGGAAAATCAACTAAATACACTGAAAACTGAAATCAAGCAATTGCAATATGTTTCTCTTTAGTGTGCAGAGGTTTCCTCACATCCATTTCCCGTATTGCTAATAATTACAGTAGTAATTATGAAGGGCTGATCAAGCTTTTTAATATGGTTGAAACAGAGTTACGTCTTGTGGCAGTGAAAGTCATTACACAGACACTGGTAGCATAACTTGGGCGCGTTGCCTCCGGTCTTGTGGCGTGCTGCCTGTACCTTATGTAGACAGTTACTACCTGCTCCGCTAGGTGATGTGCGTGGATCGACAAAGGCTCTGGGGGAAGCCGCGGTCTGCGATAAACGCCCTCCTCCCTTATAGGAACCCGTTCGACGACGCAATCGGCAGGTGTCTACACATCTGGCAGCAAGGCAACCCACGCCAGGGGCGCGACTGCAGCTGGTAACTGTGTCTGTCGACGTCGGGATGCCTGCATCGTGGCGTCTCAACAATGCTGGTGTGGTGCTACTGTGTTGCTCTCACAGCAATGGTAGCGCTGTGGTAGGCACCGGCGGCACTGCGGTTGGCGAAGCAGGACGCCAGAGGCAAAGCTATCATAGCCGTCGGTCTTATGGTGTTCCTTCAGCTGCACGTGAAATGGGCCAACCACTCTTCTCCCCAGCCCCTCTCTCTGGTCTCGTATTGGGCATGTAGATGCCAGGCGTGGGTGCAGGTAGGGGGTGGTGTGGCGTGGCATGGCTGCAGTGCTGGTGGCTGGCGGCGAGGGAACCGCGCTGACGGGTGAGTCTCCCAGACCTCAACTGACACCGCTTCCCTACTGGACATTCCTAGCCGACTTCATATGCATCCACTGAACCCTTGCTGGGTGGTTGGGCGTCAGGCGGCTGTGTGATTGAAGGCTGTAGTGTGGGCGTTGCTGTCAGTGCTCATGGCATTCCGGTGCTTGTGGACTGTACTGCACTGGCAGGTGGTAGTGAAGCGGTAGGCAGGTAGCCCCATACTTCTTCTATCTCCTTCGCCGCTCCCTTATTGGGTGTAAGGACGCTGGGCATCAACAGTTGAACAGGGAGATGTAGAGCTAATGCTGCTGGTCGGAGAAATTTTTCCAGGATACTTAGGGCGCCGTCTTCCCGTCCTAGATCCCTGTTGGGCGTCTGGTGTGTGACTGGCGTGTCATGAATCAGCGCTGGTTGCTGCTCCTGCCTGTGCGGCTCATGTTTGACATAGCCCCTTCTTCTTTGGAGTCTGCTCAATCCCTGTCGGGCGCCTGTGCGCCGGGGATCGTCGAGGCGGTGCCCTCCACTGTCTGGGCAGCAAGGCAAGGCTGTGGAGTAGGGGAAGGGGGAGGTGGCTCGTTGTCCACTCCGTCACCTGTCATCCTGATGTCGTCACGATGAAGTTTTACGGAGCGCTCGGCGCTGAGCTTGACTGTGTACGTGCTCTCCTCCAGTTTGGCAGTGATGGAGTAAGGTCCACTCCACTTCGCGGGTAGGTCCGCAGGAATTTTTTTACTGCCTACTGACTGTGGGTGTTCACGAATGTGGACAAGTTTGCTGACTTGCAGTTCCCTTGGTGGTCATTAAGTGGTGTGAACGTACCATTGTTCACGTACTTCCTGTACTACTTCCTGGTGTTTTACTTGTCAATCTGCGTCGTTCTCAGGCTGGTTCATTGGGCAGCGAAGCTCTCCAGGGCGAGCTAAATTACATCCCAGCAGTATTTCGGCTGGAGTTTTCCTGTAGCAGGTTTCATGCACGTGCTCAGGCGGAACAGGTTGGCCAGCAAGAGGTGTGGCCAGGTGGTGTGGTCTTTCCCCACGCGCATTCTGAGCTGAGTTTTTAGCTCTTGGTTCTGCCGCTCAGTGGGGTTGGCCCTTGGATGGTACTGGGCTGTAGTGTGGTGTTCTGTTTTCCACCATACACAGAAATCTCGCCCCCAGTGTCCGGTGTCAGCATGCATCAGTTTATTTTGGTCCCTGGGAAAACTATAAATACATACTTACGTTTATACAAAAATATTTTTATTATGTTTTTCAGTTACAAAATGCTATACCCGAGGTTATTAAGATTATAAAGTACTATGAGTATGTAAATTTGATATCAGTTGAGTATATTATTTCAAGACAAGTGTACACATGCAGTTTCCCCTATATATGTAGCGAACATAAAAAGTGTTCCCTTCAGATTCATTATAAAAAAAAGGTTCTATTGTATTTACGAGTTCATTTGTAACATTTACATGTTTCATGTTAAAAATTGTGTAACACGTATTTATTTTTAATCTTACTGTTCATAAACAAATATTTGTATACCAACCCTAATGTATAGTAGCAAAGTGCCCAAGCACAAGTCATCAATTAGCCCACATTTTTTTTGGAAGGACTAGGTTTAAGAGCACATATTTTGCAGAACCAATGTATACATAAAAACAATCCACCATTTTTGTTTCAAACCTATCACTTGACTGTCAACAGCAACAATATCAACAATACATGAAAACAACCTTACGCATGCTTACTGCTTTCAGTGTTCATAAAATAAGTACTTTTATGAACATAGAAAAACTTTTTTTTTATTTTTGCTTTCACTTGAACTTTTATGGTTTGTTGTATGTATTACTCAATTTACTTTTTGGACACTGTAAACTGAAATAAATTCAAAATTGCTTTTAATTTTGCTACACTTCACCATACCATTGTTTGATTATTATGGCAATATAAATTCACTTCTGATGCTACTCGCCAACTGTGGTGTACAGAGTGGGTAGGAGGGTTCTCAGTTAATGTTCGATGGCACAGACTATAAGGTGCCTTGAAGGGTGAGGGTATATAAAACAATGCTTCGTTACGTCTTGGTTTTAACATGTTTATTTGCCCAGGAATTTATTCATACATTTCCGGAACTTTTCCGGGAGTTACACACATACTTTCCCAGCACCTTGTGCCGAGAATTTACGCATACGTTTCGACCCTGCGAGTTCTTGGCCTGAAGGGCTGATTACAATGTTCTGGCTACGTTTCCGATGCTGTGGGGGCATTAGGTGACAGGACACGTCCCTGAGTGACGACGTTGTAACTTATCTGTTCTTGTTGCGGGGTAGTAGTTCCTGCAGTTGAGGTCTGGTGAGTTGGGTGGCCCAGATACGTTCCGGCAGAGTAGATGAGATCTGGTGAGTTGGATGGCCCCTGTAACAGGCCCTCTGACTGGCTGTGGTTGGCTTGTTGCACTCAGCTGGCTTCCTCTCGATGTGGCACTTCTCATTGAAGCTCACCACTCGCTCCGTTCTCGGCATAGGATTGTAACTGACTGCTTACTTCCCTAACACATCCTGGCGAGGGACCCCTGGCAGGCCCCCATCCGTCCTTCTCGGATACAGGCTGCACTGGACTTATCCCACTAGCTCGACATGGCGCCCCCTCGTTGGAGCTCACCACTCGACTCCGCCTTCTCGGTGAGTTATTGTAACTGACTGACTGGTGACTGACTTACTCGCGTCCCGGAGTGGTGAAACTACTCGTCCGACGTAACTCTGGTAACTGTTTCACTGATTCTGCCCTGCGCCCCGTGTTTCATGTCCCGATATGGCTGACCCCTTAATGTTGTGATTCTCCCGACTACCTGCGCATCCCGGTGTGGCGGTACCGAACTCCGCGCCACCTGCTGCTCGTTGCTTCAACTGTCTCTGCGAACTGACGCGGCCAGGGGTCCGATCTACTCGGCCTCGGTAATGGCTCCACTCACGTCCTCGCAATTCTATCTGACTGGTCGAAGCAACTGATTCTCCCTGCGCTGAGATAAAAACTAACCCCTTCTTCTCTCGTAAATTCCCTTATATCCTCTCTTGACTCCCTCCCCAAGTTCCTACACATGTCTCCCTTGTTTTGGGAAGGGAGGTGGAAAGAGGGCACAGTACAACGAACACTTCATACACGCACCATGGTTCTTGTTTGTGGAAGGAGGGGTGACTTGCACCCTAAAACTTACCCTGTCAGCTTTCCTTACGCAGCGCGTGTCCCAGTTGCCCCGCGGTTTGGCGAAGAGGGGAAGGAGTTCTCGTAGCACCACTTCCAAGCTGGTCAGCCGTTTTCTCTTGTGTAACTAGAGGTGCGTGTTGACGCCAATCTAGCTTGGCTCTGCATTTTTGCCCGTTTTGCTACGTATTTACGTAGCGCCTTCCGGGTGCTTCGGCGATATGCCAGCTCTTACTCTGCACATCCTTGACACGTGTAACCGAGTCTCCGTCCTCTGGGTTGACCTGTCTTGGCTGTCCACGTGTCCCGCAACGCGTGTCAACTTGTAGGCGCTCGCGGGGAGGATAATATGGCGGGGGAAGGGGATTGTGCTAGCGACATTCTCAACTTACTGTATGTGCCACGCGTCACCTCAAATATAATCAAAAAACTTTTTCATACATCGAGATCACAACGATGAATCAGCATTACAGAATCGGCACATCAGTGATTCTGCGCATCGGCACAGCTCTAGTGGTGAATAAAGTATTTTTGTTTGCAGCTTAAGAGACGCATCAGTGTTGACGCTGGCTGGCGCAACTGCCACACGGAAGGGCGTGAAATGTGCTGTGCATGATTATCTCAGCAGAAAAGTACAGTATAGAAAAGATAACTGCACCAGTGTAGGTTGCACCGTGCAACAGTTGACATGTCAACAACCTTGCTAGTGCACTGCACCCTAGCAACTGTAAATATTAAAGAATTTCCAATGGTTTTTTTTATTTTCAGTGTGATGCAACATGTGAAAATAGAGTCCATATAGTTTATAAATATTCCAACTTGCAATAGTATTTTAATAGATTTTTCGAGTGTTGCATCTTTATGTTACATGCACATCTCCATGTGTTTTATGTTTCGCAGATGAAATACGAAGACTGTCGCACGTCACAGTTAACAATACTTTTACCTGCAGTTCAACTTACGAAAATTACATCTCCATTTTCAAACACTATATAATTTGTTCTTTGGGAGTTACAAAACAAAAAGACGGAAAAGATCAACGTAACAGTGTTGACACACAACGGTGCTAGTGAAATCATGTTTCACGGTAACATATCGCTCTCGTTATGATTGTGGTGGTTTTTTTCTCTTGATGAAAATATTTAAGAATGATGCATAGTTCTGAGCTGAGGAACGCAGCTGGTCGGGAAATATAAATATAGCTACCTTTCATATAAAGATACAAAATAAATTAAAAAGAATTATATTAATTAATTAATTAAATAATTTTCAAAAGTTTTTTTTACATTAATTAATTAGTTTTGCTACTACAGTGGAACCCCTTTTTTACACGTTTCAGGGGACCAGCAAAAGTAGTTGTAAAATGCAGGAAAGGATAAAATCAGAGGGTGTAAAAAAGGAGGTTCTATTGCATTAAGTTTTTGTACGTTTTACATAATTTTGGCTGTAGTATTTCACTATAGTTGTATAGTTACAAACTCATTTCACAATTATATTTTTGATTATCGCATAGTGCCTGCATCCCATATTTTTTAACGAAAATTTGCACAAATACGTGCTAAACTTATTTAAGTAATTACGATACTATAGTGATGGATATTTTATACTACTATAATGGAAATAAGGTAACCATAAAGAAAATCCATTTTTTAATGTAAATTTTTAATTAATAAATTATTATTGTAAATAAACAACGTTCGTATAACAAGTATTTTGTTTGGTTTGTTAAAAAAAAAAAGTGCACGAAAATTCAAGTACAAAATCTTATAAAAGGAACATTTTGAATTTGTACACACTAAAAATTTTAATGTCAATATGACTGAGCCAATGCATTTGCAATTATCAGTTGTGCAAAATCACATCTTCAGAGTCATCTGTGGACGAGTAGATGCTGGATTAAAACTTCCTACGTACTTTGTGAAAGCTGAGTACAGATGACCAGCACGCTCTACCTCTTCTGCTCTGCAAGTATGAAAATAAAACATATATATCTACACTAAAATATTACAAAATAATAAACTAGGATGAATTAACATTGTAGAATATTGTATCAAGTTTACAACCAAATTTTGTTACAAGAATACAGTTAAATGTTTTATCAGGCTATTATTAACAAATAACACACAAAAACTCTAAATGCTAAATATTTTAATTCCAATACACCACTAGCTAACTAAAGTGGAATCGCGTTATAACGATAGTCGACAATGGCAAAATAAATTATCGCTATAGGGAGTTATAGTTATAACAAAATTTACCGTGACCCGTAATTTTTTTTTTTTGTATTTGCCCTTGTAGAGTCTGTGTTTAAAGAATGCCGTAAACTACGCGTATGCAGTGACAAGTTAGTACAAAAAATTCTACGTCTGACAGCGGCATTATGTAACGACCAGCAGACGCGCGCGACGTTGCTTCTACCTACATTCTTCTTCTCCTCCCACAGATTTGCGCGGCGGCGGGAGGGAGTTAGTTGCCTAGCAATCAGCGCGCTACTTCGCTCATTGTCTCTCTTTCACACACACAAAGCCTGGAGATCACTGAAAACTTCCCTCTTCCCCCCCAAACTTCCGTAACCTGTCTGCCCTCTTCTGCTCTATACTCTTTCTCCTCCCATCTCTCGTCCCTCTCCCACTCCCTTTCTCATTCTTGTTGCCCATCGATAAATTCCTCCAAGCCTTCTTTGTTTCTATGTATGGCAGAGGATAGCCAACCTCTCAGGAGAGAAGGGAAGAGACGACACAATGGTTTTTTTTAGGGTTGACATTCTAGCACGACAAGAAAAAAAAAAAACAGAAAAAGGAAGCCGGTTGCCCTTCCTTTTTATGACTACTCGTCTTGGTCTCGACTAGTTCTACTCCCATTCGTACCTCTCTCCTCATCTATTATACCCTCTACCTTATCCTTCACAACACCCTTCTCAAGCTCCACCGACGCGAGCCACAGACTAAGAAAGGCGGACTCAGGCATGGCAAGTGGGTGAATGTCACCTGCGATACGACGTGTTTAAACATTTAAAAAATACGAGTTTACCACTGTTCCTATCGCTATAACGAAAGGCTTCATTAACAGATTTGCGTTATAAACTAAATTAAGTACCTTTCAGATGATAGGGAAAATGACGGTATATTTAAAAACTATCGCAATGGCGGACGTGACGCTATAGACCATACTCGCAATAACACGGTTCCACTGTAATTAAAAAAACTCTAAAAAAGGCAGTTTGACCATATATTACAATTCTGAGCCACAATTTTTATGAGCAAGTAGCAAACAGTCTTGCTTCTTATGTAACCATATGTATGTAATTCTGACATCTCTGTGTGTCACAACTACCCTTATCAAGACTGAACCATTACCACAGTTTGCTGTTATAGAACACCCCCAATATGACACAAACAACAATAAAATAAAACACAAATTGGCTGTTGGCTGTTGTCAACAACGTGCGAGTAAAACACAAATATTTCTATAGAAAGAATTAATATTTTATATGTATGTTACTTGCATATGTGTTAACTAGTAACCAAGTAACAAGTACAAAGTAACTAATCTTGGTTAGACAAGTACTAAGTAATACAGAATACCCTAATGTAACTACTAGAGCATAAACTCCATTTGCTCTTTCCCAGGCATGGTGGTATCTATCTCCTTTTAGCTTGGGCACCCTTTCTTTTCATTTGCTACCTCCCCTCTTCTAGCTGCTCATGTGATGTATACTTTCCTCCAACCCTCTGCCACCTTCCACCATCCAGCTCAGTGATACGGCATACGGAAAAGCAATGGGGGCGTAACTGGCCAAGGAGAGGAGATCCTGGGAGACCTCCTGGAGGGCAGTGGCCTCCCTCATGGTGCAGTGACCGAGAAACTTTTATCTCCTTCCCAAGTAATCAGGTAGAGTAAGATTATCGCCAGCACGCCAAGTACTCTGCCGAAAGGTACAGCAGCATGTAATGTGGCACGCGCACAGTTATAGCCGGCTTTATAATATAACAGTCCCAAGGTTAGGCCACCATATTTGTTATGCCGCACGTCAAAGTATTGACGTCTGGAAGTTGCCACTCGTCTAGCTCAGAGGTAGTAACATGAGACTTTAAAAAGGACACATTCACATAATGTTCACGTATGCCGAGTACGAACAGGTTTCCAGAAACAGAGTAAAGAGCAGCGCCACAGTCGTTGTTGATCAACTATCTCATAAAAGTTGCCCGAAGAAAAAACAAATGCATCAACCTCCCACACCGGCGGAGAAATAATCTAGCAAGTTCAATTTTGCTGGTGTGGGGGTTATGGCGCCACGCCCGACGCGGCCTAGGCGAGCACTGGATGACGACCGACTTCAAATGACTGACTTCAATGGCGACAGGCACACATGTACTTGTGCTACCTATCACCCCCCTCTCCATAGATAAGGGCCTGGCGTGGGCTGCCACACACGCTCTCCACACGTTATCGAAACTGCATCGTAGTAAAAGATTATCGAACTTGTCTGGCAAAACTGTCAACGCAGTCTGAAAAAAGCTAATCTAATGTTGACGCGTAACAAAAACTAAAACTTTCAAAACAACAACCGGACGCCTGATAAACGTTTAACGGAAAACATATGCCCGTTAAACAAACTATCACGGTAAATGAGCCACCACTGCTTTAATTTTGAATCCCGATTTAAAAAATATGAAGTTTAGCAAAGCGAAAGAAAATGAAACACGTGTCCCGAAAATTAATAACTTGCATCATTACAAGTATTAATTAGTTATGCACACCCTCTCCGGTGGTTATCGGCATGGAGGGATTATCGACATACTCCAATCGTCAGCACAAAGAGGGTTGCTCCTTTCTGCATAGCCTGAAGGACATAGAGATTGGTAGCTTAACCTGAAGGGCATAAAGGTTGGTAGCTTTGTGCCAACAGCTGGTAGTGTGGTTCAAATTGTAATGTCAAAAATGAAAAAACAGTGGAATTAGGTTATAGAAGATACAGCGAGCTGGTAGTGAAAAGCTAACCAAGTTGTAGTATGTTTGATTTATTGGCAAGCCAACAAAGCAAGCGCACGCAGCCTGTACCTTCTGAAAGGTTAGACGTAGGTTGTCAACAGCTAGCAGGGGTGTGCTGTTTATACGGCTGTGTGATGGGGCGAGGGTGACTCCAGAGTAAGGCAGCACTGTGGCAAGAAGATGTGAATTCTTGATGGTCGGTATGCACTCTGGCAAAGTGACATATTGGCAACTGCTGAACAAAGACCATCCTTGAACAGCAGTCGGTGGCCAATATTTATACCCTGAATCTAGGGCGAGATGGGTTGCAGAAAGGGCAGGAAGAGAACAAAAGATGCTGACTGTGTGGACAGGATGAACAGGGGTTACCATTCCATGGCAAGCAGCCGGAGGGGAGGTAGGTTGAAGGACAATGCCAGTGGCATGTCAAACTATATTGATAACAGAACTAACTCTCTTATAAAGTTTCTCAAGGAATTGAAAAATGTTCACTTATTAACCAGTAAAGTATCTTAACTTTGCTTTGCAGTTCATGGACCTGGTGCAAAATTATGTAAACAAACTAAGCAGGAAAATCATTTAAAAGGGATCTTCTGTAAAAAAATTCACAGTGTACTATTGTTTTATTTATTTTTTATGTCGGCACGGGCACCTGTGACCGACTCTATATAAGGCAAGAAGAACAGTGCAGTGTCACCTGATGGTGGAAATCTCACGGTCTTTGGCAGCAACGAGGGACTGTAGCCTCTGTAGCTCCTTTTCGTTTCTCCTGTCACTCTCTTCCTGCGAGGCCAGCAGCTCCTTCATCTGCCGCTGGAACATCTCCACCTCCCCCTGCAAGCGGTCCTTCTCCTTGCGATGCTCCTGCTCGCGGGCAGTTGCCTCCGCCAGCTCCTGCACCACCCGCTGCTTCGACAGTCGCTCACTCCCCAGCTCCTGACACACACACACAGCCCACCATTGTCATGACTCCTGAGTCACAACTACTTACACTACTACTACTACTGAAAACCAGAAGCATGTTTATTTCCACTTTTAAAAAAAATCACTACGGTTTTAAGATTGTGATTTTTTTGTTTCACAAAATGAAAATGAAAAATATATGCTTGAAATTCATGAAACTGAAATGATAACGAAAAATAATTTCATGATATTTAACAAAGATGTAAACAATGTATTGGTGTGCGAAGCATCATTTTTGATTTTGAATCAAATACGAATTGAAGTAACAAAATGTTTGTGAATTCGAAACCCAATTTTGGATTTTATAACACTAGTTATGATATGCATTTTTCCTGAACACATTTGTTAAAACAAACAAAATTGTGCCAAAACTACAACAGATTCCAGATTTTACAAAGCCTCACAGTTCATGGGACAGGCTTTGTAAAAGACATCAGCTTTATAAAATCAAAATGAACAGTTTTTGCCTACCAAAACCCAAAAATTGCATCTAAAGTGCATTTTTACTTGAAGTTCATGTTTTATCATCTGAAATTTTACAAAATATTTGTAACGAACTTCCTTCCTCAATAACTCTATTTCTGTAAATTGTAAAAGGTCATTTTTGAAGGGTTCTTCTGCATTCCCAATTTATATCTACATTTCAGTGAAACCCCCTTTTTTCTGCATTTCTAATGAACCAGAAAAATGTTTTTAATTAAAAAAAAAAAAAAAAAGAAATTCAAGCATTATGAACATTACATGCAACCAAAGACAAATGAAAGATATGAAAGTGTAAATTAGGGTGTGTAAAAAAAGGCTACTTGCTAATAAATCATTGTATTATCTCAATTTTTCACAAAATTTTATCATTTCCAATTAATGATGTAACGATTCCACTTTTTCTCGATCTCGATGCTGATACCACTCTCGATTCTCGATTCCAAAAATCGTGATTCCTTTAGTTACAGACAATTACTTTACAGAACTAAATACTGTATAGCAGGGTGTGAAATTTAATTATTTAAACTAGGCCTACAATAGGAGTATTACTAATATAAATAAAATAAAACATAGCTGGGCGGGATTGAGATTTGAGCAAGAAAAATTTTGGGCGGGATTGAGGTTTGAGCAAGAAAAATTTTGGGCGGGACTGAAAATATATTTTCCCGCGGGAAAAGGACGAAAAATCTCCATTATTGCCTCTACGTATAAAGGCATTTCGCAAACATTTTATTTGGAAGACAGATAAATTACACTGCTCATTTTTTAAAACGATTGTATGGAAATATTATTCTTGTTATAATCAAACGCATGCGTTTTGTTTTTTGAATGGCGTGGTTTGTTTGCTTCTATACTATCAGCGCTGCCGCCATATTAAGCCAACGTGCTAGTAGACTAGTAAACAATCATGGTAGACGCCAGATGGTCGTTCCAAAGCCGTAAGATGTCGAGAAACTTAGTTTCCTTTTACGATAACACTTTTTTTTCTCGGAAATATTACAACGGTACAAATATAATTTCTTCTCGTTCCTTACCAAGTCATAACGTAAACAGTGAAGTGTGCACACGTAATTTATGATGTTGTGAACGAAGAAACGTCATATCAAACCCACAAGAAGGCACAGTGCAAATGTGAATATTCCATGAGTGGAATAAAAAGTTAGTTTCTGTTGCGTGCAAATTAATAAAGTGCTATGTTCTTTATATAAATCCTTTGCTGTAGAAACGTTGCAATCATCTGCTGTGTGGTAGGTTTTTAAGCACTTTTTTATTTGAGCATGTCAAGTACGTGTTGGAATTAGCACTTTTAGTTTACTGAAAGGTCACGCGACCTGAATTAGTCGACAAAATAATGACGTACTTGGCACATTAGTATTTATTTAATTTTTAGTATGTAACAAAACTTGCTAAAATATTAAGCTAACAAATCGCGACCATCTTTAAATAAGTGATTGTCGACGGCAACCGAACTGAAGCTCCTAAATACTAATATATTAAATGGTGAATTCTAACACGGCCAGCATCCATTTATTTTCAGATTATTTCCACATCTAATTTTTTCATGCACAAAATAATTTTCCAAGAGTGATTCAATTATTGGCATAAATCAAGTAATTTTAAACCGTTTTGGAGAGGTGATAGGTTATCTGTTTGTAGTAATTGGTTTTTAATGCTTCGATTCTTGGTCTTCCGATTTACGATTCCACGATTCAAGAATCGAGGGTATCGAGGAATCGAATTTGACATCATTATTTCCAATTTATAAGCTACAACAGATTGTTAGGGGCTGGAAAAATTAGCATCTATTTCAGTAAAAATTAGCATTTTTTTTTTTAATTATTATCTTTTTTTACACACTTGAACTGTTCAATGTAAGAAATATTACATAATCAAATCACATAGTTCTTTTTCTTGAGCATATGATTTGATAAAATCACATGTTACTCAAAAGAAAGATTTTTCTCCCACAACACATTGCAGTTAGTATTTACAAAAAAAAACTGTATTTCTGTCAGTAGCATACAGTCAAAACACAAAATTACGACCATTCACGGCTCCCAGAAAAATTGTTACAACTATGGAGGAACCATTGTATGATTTTGGAACAATTTTCACCCATTCACACCCCCTATACGCAAAAATTGCATTAAAACTTTTATTTGGCAGTATTCGCGTGGTTTTAGACGTAAAGTTAGATGTATTTAATTTGTTAAAAACAGTGAAATGGTTCCCGTGAATTGACTAGTAAGATCAAATTTTACTTATTTTAATTGTCTTTAACCCCAAAATGTAAAAAAATTTTTGTCCATGTTCAATTAATTCTAGAGCAAAAATAATATGTTGTTTTAATGAAATAAAAATTATTTTAATATTTTGACGTCTTCCGAGAGAAATTATAACCTAGAAGGACATATAAGTCCTCCCCATGTCGCCAAAACAACCTAACACATCGCACTGAGAAACTTGTAGCGAGTGCGAGCTACACTTACACTGGCCTCCTGCAGGAAAATCAGTTGAAATATTTTTAAAAGTTAACTTATCACACAGACCCATTACCCAATCCTTTTCGGACTTTATACACACTCAACATAAGTGTGGTAAAAGGCAGACGTCAATGTAGTTACTATTAGCGTGGAGGTGGATCCATTCGCAGTCACTCTGAAAAAACTGTGTAGCAGTACAATTGGACCGGGAGGACAAGGCAGCTAGCCTGCCCTCCCTCCAGTGGCAGAGAGCTGTGCACACACCCAATCGATACTGGTGTTATGTGCATTACTCTAGCCTGCCCTCCCTCCAGTGGCACAGAGCTGTACGCGCACCCAATTGATACTGGTGTTGTGTGCATTACCAGTCGCCATGCCTAGCACTGCATTACATTCTCTGCTCCGCACATCACAAACAAAGAGAAACTGTGTTGTTTACAAAGATCATTTTCATCACCGACAGAACAGCTGTCGCAGAGGGATACATCGTGGCTGTACTTCTTTCGAGAACTGTCAAAATTTACTGAAGTTATATGAAACTGACAATACAAACAGTAAGTTTGTGTGTTTTATAAATAATGTATTTTGAAACGGTTGCGGGATTAACATGGTCTAAAACAACAACCTTACAACTGTTTTGTGGTGCAACAATATTTTATTTTATAAAGATTATATTTTAAAATGGAGACAGAAAAAACAAGTACTCGCAGGGCAGTACTCGTGGAAGGACACACACATAAAGGTAGGACGAACACATTTTTAATGCAGATGCACAGTCACATCGTTTCACTGGCTAGGCCAGCTTTTAAGGCAGTGTATGGTGGTACACTGCCACTCGCCACCTGAAGAAGCTGACCTAGTCAGTGAAATGTTGCAACCGTACAACCTCATGGAAAATGTGTTCGTCAAACGTGCGCGTGTATGTGTGTGCATGCATGTGTGTGTCCATCCACGAGTACCGCCTTGTGAGTATTTGTTTTTTCTGTCCCTTTTTATAATGTCATCAGTAGCCTAGTGACCCACTCCTAACATAACTTACTTTAAACTAGTATATTCTAAAAAATTAAATTACTTGGTTAAAAATTTCTAGACCTACGATGTGTGTCACACCACTATGAACAGCGACATATCTATTACATTTTATTTTTTAAGTTCATTGCTAAAAGTTCAAATCATTGCAAACATGTGCAAACAGTTTGCATTACGTTAGCAAGTAGAACTGCAACCGCACACACCAAACCTCAGCATTTGCAGAATTTACTACCAATTCAACCAAAGCGATATGCCTATTTAAACTTATTGCTTCACCCACTACGCAAACAATGATGATCACTGAAAATAAAACTGCAACACCAAGGAAATTAATTCCTTTCCCAATAGAGCATTTATTTGTATTGCAAAGAAATTTTTTATATATATATATATATATATATATTAGTGAATTATTTATTAATGGTTACTTTTTGCAGCATACTTTTTAGTAGAATATTATCTTGTAAAAATTATACACTGTACTTGAAGATGCAAGTATTATTTGTGGGGAACAGTTTGTTGTGTGATCAGTCAATTTATATTTATGTCTGTTGTATACAACTGAAATGAAATGTTTACTGGTAGCTATTTGAGTTCGAAACTATTTGCATGTTAATCAAAAATTTTACTATTTAATTCAAAAATATTCAAACATCAAAATTCACTATTTGCACACCTATGAGTGAATAAGGTTATGTAGGTCGCATTGGTATTTACCACTTAATCATTTGTGGTACAAATTGATTGTTCATGAATCGCATATAGGCAGAGATTGATTATGGTATGCACACTTGAGAGCTATCTAGTGAGCAATTATTGAAACTTCTGGTTTGAAATGTAATTATCGCATTTATGAAACTGTTATTTTAAGGCTAACATTTTACAATATTTTGCCTGTCAGAAAAGAACTTGTATTTAATACGTAACAAACCATTGTCGTGACATGTTGACAAATGTGTCAGATTTGACATAATTGTAGTGTATGTCACACCTGTTGAGTTTTACGAAATAGGCCCCTGGCATCCGGTACACACAAGGCAGCTGCAGACAACCTGATGCACGTAAGGCAGCTGCTTGCGATGCTTAGTTTCTTACACAGTAAGAATAGGTACAATCAATGCATCTTATAAGTTATTTGAATTTTACATACACTTTGAGGAAATTTTACTTTGAACAACATATTTTGTGCAGAACTTCAAATTACCCACACTACAAAGCATGTAAAATACCATTCTTATGTTCAAGGACTAACAACAACTTTGATTTACATAGATTTTCAAATTAAACAAGTTCGAATTAAGAGACTTTACTGTAGTACAGACCCTTATAAGAGAATCGCAACCATTTGTGGCCATAATAAATGCAACAAACTAATTTTCTACCCATTTTCCTAAAATTTTCTATTTATTTTTCAACAAATTTTTTTTACGGTTTGTGAGAAAAGGGTTGTAACTTCGAGGGGTCACAAAATCGAGAGTTGACGGTACCATACATGTAATACAATGAAGAATGCTTGAAAAACGCTTCCATTTAACTGTACTGGATGTGCACTCAGTGCACCCTGAAAACTAGAGAAGTGCAATTATCGCGTGATGCCTGAAGCAGCATTGACCTTGGTGACATTGCAACTCGGCACACACTTTATCTGTGCAATAGACAATAAGAGCATGGGAAATGATTGCACTCTGTGCAAGAACAAGATGAATGGGAACACATGCACTCAGCCAGTGCACAATGAAAGCAGTTCAGTGCAGTAATTGGAAAATGCCATTATTGATGGAAGTTTAGCATTTTTATTCTACATACATAACCTACATAACCGTGACATTGCCACCACACAAATGTTTACATTTATACTTGATGGTGAGCAGTTGTAAATTACTGAGTTAATAAAAAATACTTTTGTGAACACTGTGACTATTAAATTTATCATTATGGCAGTGACAGTTTGTTACAAGCAAGTTTGGCAATATGAACTAGGAGAATTGCTAGTTAAATAAAAGTTAAATTACCTATAAAATTATAAAGGAAAAATTTCTGATTATAGAAACTTTTTAATTTTAAAGGGTTTACTGTATCATCCATTTTCTAAAACATTTTTTTCTGAATTTTACTCAAAAATAACATTAATAGTTGAACTCACAAAAAATTGCATCTATCATCACAATTTGCAAATTTTTTCAGCCAGCCCCTACAGATTGTCTACATCAACCCAGGCCAACTTTACACAGAGATCTAAATTTACTGTATGGTACATTCCTCTTCATTTCAGCACCTACTCAAACAAAACTGAATATACTGATGTGTGATGGCCAGGACATCACCTAGTCTACGAGGTGGCAAAAAAAAAAGGGGGGGGGGGAATTCTTATGTGGGTTCAGGGTGAGAACCCTGGGTGGCCTTATGGGGTGGTAACTGTGGGTGTGCCTTACCACGGAGGGTGCCGGTATACAGAGTCAGCCTGGTTGGGCAGGCTTACCACCTATAGGCGTCCTGTAGCTGACTGCGCTGGCTGGCTGCTGTGGACAACTCTGCGGGCTCCGTCCAAGGACGGCTAGTGTACAGCTGGGGGTGTCTGGTAGAGGGACTGCTGGGCTTAGGAGGAGGCGGTAGGTGCTGACATCCGGTAGCTGGTGCTGGCGAGGCTCAGTCCCACCGGCAGTCCAAGCCGCAAGTGGACGACAACGGCATGCGGTGTGCCGGTGATCTTCCGGGGTGGCTCGAATAAGTTACTACGGAGGACTGAGAAGTGAGGCTCCTGCAGTCAGCGGCTGGCTTGTGCCTGATCCTGAGTGAAGGAAAGATTGAAGACCGACTGGGATGGGTTACCTGGCAACTGGTTGGCTGTAGGAGCTGTAGATGCCTTCTTTTCGGCCCATTTAGTCCCTCCTCATCAGGTGAATAGCATTAGGTTAGGTACTAAGGGTTGTCTCGCAGCAAGCAAGGGGCAGGTGACAGTAATTCCATAGCTAAGAGTACCCAGATCTGATGTCACACCTCATTAGGCCTGGTGCTCCACCTGGAGAATTGCATGTGGTGGATGGAGCAGGTTAGCTGACTTGGGGTGGCGCTAAGGCTTCGTTGTGAGCCGCTCACGAGGTTACCGGGTCACACCTTGTCGGGCCTGGCACTCTAACCGGCTAATTGCACGTGGTGGATGGAGTGGGTTAGCTGATTCGGGTGGTCCAGTTGCTTCCTCGTGGAGTGTACCTAGTAGGGGGCTCTACCGTATTTGTGCATTAAGCGTGTGTGCACAATGAGCCCACAGTATGGGTGGCCGGAAAATCGTGTGGTGTTTTCAGACGTATGAACTACCCAGTAAAGAGAACCCACAGTCCTACCCTAGTATCGGCAATGGTTTGGCAAGACCCGGTCATCTGCCGCTCCCTTGGAGGATGGCAATTACAGGGGGTTGAGAGGTACAAACCACCCTTGGAATTAGAATGCAGTGTCGACTTGAATGTATTTATTCTCGGGAGAGTAAACACAGTGACCAGTACTAACTTCTAGTCTTTTGTAGTGAACAAGCAACCGGCTGAATTTACGTTACGAACAGGTGAAGAGGACCTGTTAGAGCAAGAGCAAACCTAGAGCAACTAATAAAGTAGTCGTGAGAACAACTCAAACCCTACTGTCGCCTAGTGTGGTCCTGAAGGGACGGGATGCGACACTCCCAAGTGGACTGCATGTCTCGGGGATAGAAGCAAGCTTTGCTGGTAGCAGATCGGTTGCAGCAGAGGGCCTCAGCATGGCAAACCTAGGGCGAACTGCTGAGTTGCTAAGGCAGAGGAAGCCAATGCGATGACAACTCAACTGGCATTCTGGGGGCTTGTACAGCCCTAAATATACACTGGTGTCCTCCTTCGACTTCCTTTGGGCATCTTCAGCCGGCCGACTCATCACTGAGTGGGCGACGTCATCAATTGCTGAGCTCTCTTGGCAAGGGTTGGAAGCAGGGTAGCTCTATGTTGCTGGTGGTATCACGGCGCTCGCTTAGGGGAAGGTCAGCTCTGTTCAGGTGGCGAGGCAGGGGCGCATGACTGACACACACATTTTATTTCTTCTGGCAACGGTGGGTAATATTCATCTCTCTGGTGTAGCAGTCTGGGTTCATTCCCCGGTAAGGGTGTTGTGGCTTCCCAAGGGTCAAGTTGAAGTCATATATGTATAAATAGTGCATTGCCAGCTACGTGTCATGCGTCAATACACTTCCGTGACCATTATGAAAAGTGCCACACTTAATATTCTATAGGTAGTAATTTACATTTCAACTACAGAAATACTTTAAATTTAATGAAAAATTTAAAAATACAGTAATAATTGAATGTCAACT
Source organism: Clitarchus hookeri (assembly GCA_002778355.1). Taxonomy (NCBI): domain Eukaryota; kingdom Metazoa; phylum Arthropoda; class Insecta; order Phasmatodea; family Phasmatidae; genus Clitarchus; species Clitarchus hookeri. The sequence goes on from NQII01001683.1 coordinate 103,546, forward strand.
GTTACATAGACAGGCCTAAATTCTTGCATCTTCAAGAAAAGCATCAACAGACTGAGATAAAGGAAAATTTTTAGAGACAAGCAAAAATGTGCAAAAATTTTTTTGGTATCGCAGAAACAAAAAAAAATTCATCTAGTTATGTTGCATTCCAATAACACTGCAAATAAATAATTCCTTCCAATATCTACTGTTTCAAATCCAACACCAGTAATTCCATTACCATAGCTACAGCACTAGTGCAATTGGTTAAATGGTGCTGAAAGACACTTCCAAACACTGTAATGCCAACTAACCTCGTGCAGCTGCAACAGCTTCCTCTGTGGCTCAGCCAGCTCCGACACCAAGACAGTGTTCTGCTGCTGCAGCTGGGACATGGTCGACTGGGCCATTGCTACCTGCTTCTCCAGCAGGGCCTTCTCCTCCCGGAGTGCCGACACCCGCTCATCCAGCAACGCCACCTTAGACAACTACCAGCCCACAGGATGCACCACAAGCAACCAACATCCTCAAGTTGGAAGTAGAGTGGCTGCCAATAAGCCCTGTACTCAACAGTATAGCATTCAAAGTTCCTTCTCGCCTCCCCAAGGCGAACTGGGTTCAATCCCTAGTCAGGTAACTCCCAGATTTTCGCATGTGAGAATCGTGCCGGACGATGCCGCTGGTTGGCGGGTTTTCTCTGGGATCTCCCGTTTCCCCTGCCCTATCATTCCGACGCTGCTCCATAGTCACTTCAATCACCCTCATCGGCTCTCAAGACCACGCTGTTAAAAGCTGTCAAAATCTCTTAACTCACTCACTCACTCACTTTAGAATATTTTGCTTGAATTAACTTATTTAAATGGTTTTAAAACTGAATTAATATGGATCTATTTTTAATCAAACTTTTGGCAGGTTTCCATTCCGGATGCTTTAGACAGTGCATTTGGCAAAGAATAAACACCATCACACAAGACCATCACAATAATTAGTGGTGCACCGATGCCGATACCCATAGATAATAATCTGCGATTATTGGTAATTATAGGTCAATCATGACAAGCGGTTCTTTAAACGATTACTTTACAGATTACCAAGTTTCAAGTTTTGTTAAACTTCCAGTATTAAATTTTTTAAGTATTTTGAAGGCTTGGAAGTCTTGAGGTTTACAAGAGATTTATGGTGGTTTTTGTTTTTTGTTTGGTATGTTGGCAGATGACTTGTGCGTTTCCGTTTCTTTCTCTGCTAATGGCTAATACCCATCTCCTTGTCTGGGACATTTTCTGTAACTCGTTTTCACTCCTCTTCAATATCCAGAAAGTCCATAGTGTAAACAACCTTATCTTCTAAATTTAAGTTGTCGATGGCTCACTACTGCCCTCTAAACCTTTCAACTCATTCCCACTTTCTGTTTGTTCCTTTTTCAGCTTACAGTACCCAAACTGTCACTCTTTTACATCTGTTCTACATTACATTTTCCTCAGCTTGTCACTTCTCAAAGTAAAAAAAAAAAGAAAACTTTCCCAGGTCACTCCACTTGAATAAATAGAATTAGTCGGCTGCAAGATCCTGGGGAATTTTGTGTACATACAAAATTTTATTTTGTTTGAGGAAAATTTATTTGTGAAACAAATAAATAATATTATTCCAGTGATAAGGCCTAAACAGAAAAAGCTAATGCGCATTACACATAAAAAATTCAAACTGCCGGTTTTCCTAAACAAAAAACTCGTCGCCTTTTAAATTATGATTCTTAAACTATACTTGCTTACACAAACATTGTTAAATTGCATTTCACTTTGGAGCGAGTGCTGACAATGAATGCTTTCCTCATACCGTATCCTCAATTGAGCAGTTTTATTAAAATTAAAACTCTGGAACTGCTGAATTACCTGTCTTTATTATATTCAAATTTAATTATTTATTGTACTATAGGAATTGGTAACCAAAATGGAATCAGTATCTGCTGATTATTGACCTCCCAATCTCATACCTGCCAAATTTAGGAAATCATAATTAGGAAGATTTTGTAAACAAATAAAATTATTAAATTTNCTCCCAATCTCATACCTGCCAAATTTAGGAAATCATAATTAGGAAGATTTTGTAAACAAATAAAATTATTAAATTTTTGAATAAAATTTACACTAAACAATGCAGGTTTACCATACATACTACCACTTAACATGAAAAAGGCCCGTTATGCTTTACTACACTAATAACATAACTAAAAAACATAATATGTTAATATTTTATTACCTTTCCACTTTCAGTGGTATGCGAGATGAAGCATCAGAGCAGAGAAATTTTAAAGATGTAACTAGAGCCCGTAGCTTTCTCCAAGACATCTGCATTGCGTTGTTAGCTTAATTGGTTAAATCTGCACTAAAATTATGAACTAAAACTATCTTGCTGCTTAAGTTAGAGCGCTATGGAGTCATACAACTATCATCTATTTTTGCTATGTTGTGTTGTATTCTGCTGTTTATGTTTAAATGGAACACTGTGGTTTTAAAGTAGCTGTGGCTTTCTTGGCATTCTTTAGGAATCCTGCACTAAAATTTTGTTCATAACATAAGCCTAATTCCTTGCATTTCAAAACCTAAATTGATTCTATATTGTCATTAGACATGGAGGATCTGAACTGGGTCCTGTTTTCTTTTCACCAAACTGAAAACACGCTCGCATTCTGCATTGGTGTGTGGAATGGACAGGATGGACAAACTTATTCTACATATTCTATTGTATTTTTAAATTCCATCAACACCACGAATCCTGGATAACTTGAGCCACTTAACATCATCACCAACTCCTGTAGAACTAAGGGCTGAAATGTCTATCTGAAGAGTTGAGAATTGTTTTTCAGTTTCGTCCATAACTGCATCCCTAGCTTCACCTTCTTGTACAGGCAAAATCAAGGGAAACAAATCCACAAAGTAGCTAACAGAAGAAAAGTTGGCATTGTCAAGATTATTCACTCTTACCACAGCTGCATTTTTCAAGACTTCATTTTTTATGGGGAATTTGTGAACAATGTAGTCACATGCTGTAACAAAATAGGTCCTGACAGATGCAAAGAAAGCTACTTTTATTCTTTTCTCAAGAGTTTTCACAATGTTTGATGCTTTACTTCCTATTACTAATTCGGTGTCGTCTTTCTGATTCTGAATAGAGTGATAGTTCACTTCAAATAATGAGTAACTTTTCACAGCTTTTGCTTTCACAAAATTTGATAGCAATGTTTTTAGAAAATCAAGCAACAGTTCTCTCAAAATNATGCAAAGAAAGCTACTTTTATTCTTTTCTCAAGAGTTTTCACAATGTTTGATGCTTTACTTCCTATTACTAATTCGGTGTCGTCTTTCTGATTCTGAATAGAGTGATAGTTCACTTCAAATAATGAGTAACTTTTCACAGCTTTTGCTTTCACAAAATTTGATAGCAATGTTTTTAGAAAATCAAGCAACAGTTCTCTCAAAATATGAATGTGTGGAGATGCTGACTGAAGAATTACATTCAGTTTTTCAAACGTTGTGAGGACACCTAGAAGAAATGCACCAAATACTTTATTTAGGTCAGAAGAAAGGAACATAAATAGTTTTTCTTCCCAATTTACAAAAGACTTGTATTCTTCAGAATAGGAGCATCACTGTTTGCTGATGTCAAAGCAATTCTTTTTTTGTTGGGATCAGTAGCAGAACACAAATTATTTCTTTCCTCATTTATGTTTTTTTGACATATCCCATCAGCGGTTGAACAAGATGATGATTGTAGTTTGGGAATTTTGTAAGAGGTGAGACTCGGACAGGAAGGTTTCTCATTTGCAATATCTCCCTTAAAGAAACTAAGCAATGGTTCCCACTGTCCAAGAACCCTCAAAAAACTTCTTCCAAGAGAAAGCCATCTTGAACAGACATGCTTGAGTATTTTCTTAGCATCTGTATCATGGAGCTCTAGAAATTTTTGTAACCTTTCTTTTCTCTTTGAACTTTTTTCCAAAAAATAAAAAATGTCCACAAGAATGTCATCAACTTTTACTGGCAACGCAGATACAGCCTTTTCTGCAGATAAATTTATCAGGTGACAAATGCAACCAATCACAATAAGCCCAGGGTGTTTCTCTTTCAACACTGCTGCAACACCATTTTTATGGCCAACCATTAAAGTTTCATTATCTGCACAAAAAGTCACGCAGTGTTCACCGGGAATGTTATTGCATTCAAGCCGAGCAAGCACAAAATTACCTATATTCCGTCCAGTAGAATCTCCTTCCAAGGCAGGGGTAGAAAGAACAGAGTTCACAATTTTCTCCTGTGTATCATCGTAAAACGTCACTACAATGGGATACAACTTTGAATTGGTGTCATTGGTTCCATCAGTTAAAACAGAAAATGGTGCACTTTGCAAACATTGTACTACACTAGATTTTGCATCAGAAGCCATTTCCTTTACAATTTCTGAGGTTTACTTCTTTGCAATTTCAGAGTATGGGAACATCTTTTAGTAGCAAACCTGCATGATCTGCGGCAGTTAGGGGAATGTTGTGCTCTAACAAAACAGAAGTAAACAAGCATTCTGCTCGTGTAACATCGGGATCAGCATTTCCAGGTTTCCCGAAGAACTTAGAAATCTTCTGATTTTCTTCCTGGCACTTATGTTGGCGGCATGCTTTGCGCTTTTAACGTGTACACTTATATCTGTTCTCCCACCACCATGTGCAATGTTTATGTCGCATCGGCATATACTACAAAAGCCAAACCTATCGCCTTTGTCTGATTTTATAATACATGGAAACTCTACACTGTAAATTGATTTCAACTACAAAAGTTATCATTTTTATAACTGAAATGGATAGAGGTTGGCGAAGCTGGAAATTTCATTTCAAAGCGAATTTCAAGTAAATTTTTTAAAACGACCTTTACTTGCAATTAAACCAACATTCACGGAATANTTTCATTTCAAAGCGAATTTCAAGTAAATTTTTTAAAACGACCTTTACTTGCAATTAAACCAACATTCACGGAATGAGTGTTACAAAATGATCTGTTTTGTTGCTTTGCTATCTAAATATGGCAAAAAAAATCCACACGGACAAAAATAAATGTTTATATCAAGTTTAGTGATTGAGGTTAGGAATACTCGTCGTACTGTTTACCAAACATTCGCCATCTGAAGGTAGCGGGAATTATTACAAGGCCTTGACGACCATAGAATGCACGCGGCTTGAGAATATTTGTCAGTCAATCTGAACGTAAATTAGCGCACAAGTTAACGCAAATTTCACATTTGCAAATTTTTTGCAGTAGAAGAATTCATGTTTTGAACAAACAAAAGTTTTGTAAGCGGGCCTAACGAAAAAAATCTGTCGTTGAAAGTTATAGTTCAAAAACATAAAAGTATATTTCTCTAATTTTTTTTCTGTTCGTACAAGGCCCTTTTGGTGATTTTATAATTGTGTATAAATTGTTTACATTAGTGTGTTCACGAAACAATATGCCCTTGCCGAGGGTTAGGTATTTTTTGCAAGGAAATAACAATTGTTAAAAAAAAAACACTGCTTTTCAATAGGTTTTATAAATAAAATGACATTTCTCAAATTACGTATATCTTTATAAAGAACACATGACAAATTGGAACAATTCTCATACAGAAACCTGCATTTTTGTAGCAAGAAAATAACAGCTATTTTTAACAAAAATGACAACTATTTTTAAAAAAAAATAACACATTTTTGAAAGAAAAAAAAAACACCTATTTCTTTACGTCTTTATTCATGACATGTTATTACTCTAAAAAAAAAAGTCTTTTAAAATTAAGATTTTTGCACAAGAAATATTGGGTATCGGTACCAATAATGCCACTGAAAAGTTGTTTTTTTTTTTTGGCAAATTTCACTAACAAATTTATTTCAAACATTCTGCTAGTATTTTGCAAATATGCTGATCAATTTGAAAATCCCAGCACACAATGTATTAAGCACTGAGCAAAAAAACACAATAGCATGGTTATTTCTATTACTCTCACCGCTTTATGCAAGGGCGCAGTATATTCATCAGTCCGTCTNAAAAACACAATAGCATGGTTATTTCTATTACTCTCACCGCTTTATGCAAGGGCGCAGTATATTCATCAGTCCGTCTGCCAGTCTCCAAAGCCAGCTGGGTGGTGAGGTCAGACTTTGCCTTCTCTGCAGCATCCAGCATGTGCTGCAGACTAGCTATCTTTTCCGTAGTGCTCTTCCTGAAGGCTGCAAACTCGTTGCTAAGTCTAGTAATTTTCAGTTGGTGCTCTTGCTCAGTCTTGGTCAACAGTTCGTAATTTAACGCTTGCTCCTGAACTAGTTTATCTGCAAATAAATTTACCACTTCAGATACTCACTCATTAATGTGGTCAAAACAGTCGCTCACTGAGAGAACTGGTTATGCCACAAGGAAAATTTCCATTTTACCAGCTGAAGTCTTGGTGTCAAAGGAGGTTAAGTGAGATGAAGCAGTGATGGGTTGAGTTGGATGTTGAGAGGTTTTGGTCAGTGCATAAGAGTAAGGTCTTAAGATCTGGTGCTGTTTAAATTAGGTGCAGACAGATCAGCTGCAGGAAGAAGCATGGGCGGGAGAAATTAGAGTGCCCATAGCAACATCCCCCATGTTTCCCCCAAGCAAAAAACTGAGTGAACCCGCCATGAATCAAGTGTGGTTCGCCGTGGTGGGTGGCGAGTATTCACTACATACTACATCACTTAGCAGTGATGGAATGTATGGAATGTGATAGTGCGAGAATAAGCGTTCCTAAGACAACCCACTGGCCAAACTCACCAGAAATCAAACTCAAAGTTCTCTTGCTGAGAGGTGTACTACACTACACTGCCACAACAGATCTAAAATTCCAGCAAGCCTTTAATATCTCGAAAAAAAGAGTAAGTCTGCTTGCCATCATATTTCTTCTGTGTAGCTTCAAGATTGTCCTTCAGGCCGCGAAGTTCATCCTGAAATTTGTCGAGCTCACTTTCTTTCACTTTAAGATGCTGCTCAAAGGAGAAACTGCGGTCTTGTTCCGACGATAGCTTCGATTTCATCTCTGCCAGTACCAGAGAGGATTCCTCTTCTCTGGACTGCAGCCTCTGCAAATTATAACATTGTGATGTTCAGTTAAGCATGTTAAAAAAAACCCTGTGCATGCCACAAAAATCATACGTTAGTTCCTGATGTTACTGCTGCATCAAGTAATTGCCAAATGCCAACCATCTTACAATGAACCTGTGACTTTACAGAATGGGTAGCTTGGGTTATCGTATTATAAAGTCTGCCGATAATCTACTAGCTGTGTACAAACCCAGCAATTAAAAATACCAAAAAATTTGAAAATTATTGCAAATTATGCAACTAATGAATGACGAAATATTGTCCTCAAAATTTGTAACATACCAATTAAATACAAAAAACAGAAAAATTCAGAAACTTGAATTCTTCTGGGGAAAATATAAGTAATTACATTAAAATGAACATTTTAAGCTGGTGTTGCAATATAGCCTACTAAAATGAAAACTACAAGTGTGCAGAAAATTTGGTTGTAAAATACTGTAATTCTATTGTGGTAATTGCTATCTAAAATGACACAGGTGCAAATAATTTTGAATGAAGTTCTTAAAAGCTTAGATGTTAGGTAGGTCTTGACATCTCATTGACAGCAATATCATTGCAGATGAAACCACAAACATATGCAATAGTAGTGAGACAATTACAAATACACACGTGTCTTAGCTGGGATTCAAACCCAGAAAACCTCATACCATAAGCTAGCATGCAAACAACTGCATTACGGAGGTAGGATTCGGAGCATCAATTTTAGATGTGATCGGTCCAAGGCCTCTAATTTGCCCCATACAGGAAATATGACAATTTTGCCACAGAGGAAGTTGTTCTGGGCTTTGTACGCAACCTCTGCGTTAAACACTTTTTGATAATCTACCCAGCACCAAGGACAACAATGCGACAGAAAAGCTCATCTACCAACTTGAGTACGTTCACTACATTGGCCTTACTACCAAAACTTTCACATAGCAGCATGAATGGCCATAGAGTGGAACACCAAAAAAGCTATAGCTGAAAGTAAATGTAAGTTTACAGGAGAAGCCAGTTGCAGTATACTTGCTCATCTCACAATCAGAACTTTTGACTCTTTTCACTGCCAGAGTGGTGAGGAGCCTACCACCTTCTAATATACTACATAACTGTGATACTGGGAACTGACTCACCAATACATCGCCAAATCTAGACAGCCGCCTGGCTTAAAACATAAGATAACCTCTCCGCTGAATTTCAAATTTCCCGCCTCACCCTAGCTTGCCTCCTGGCTGTTAGGTTCACTATTTGCCAACCACCACTCACCGCCTGAAGAAGCTAGTTTGGCCAGCAAAACGTGAACGCGCATCCGCGTGGAAAATGTGTTTGTTCGACTTTTGTGTGGGTGTCTATCCACAAGTACCACCCAGTGAGTACTTGTGTTTTCGGTCTTCTTTTTTAAAATGTAATTAGTATATAATAAAGTGTTTAGTAAACTTTGGTAATCTTTCTTTTCATTCTTTTCTAAGTAAAAAGGTTATGGTAAAATGATTTTAGGCTATATTTCAAATAACACAACTACTAAAATGTACACAGTTAATAAAAAGCTACACAAGAGTGTTCACTAAGGATGGGATGGTCAAATCACTCAAATTCAAGGTATTCCACAATCACAATAGTCGAAACAGGATTTGAGTAAAACATCTGATATACGATACCATTAAACAAGTTGAGATTAGCTTTCATTAACTGCATATTTTGATTACTACAAATCACAAAAAATTGAAACAAAACATATTTATGAGAAAAATAATTAAAAACATTCNCTGCATATTTTGATTACTACAAATCACAAAAAATTGAAACAAAACATATTTATGAGAAAAATAATTAAAAACATTTTGCCAAAATTATTTTGAATTACTTGCTATTTGCAGAACAGAAACAAATGTATGTTTACGCTAAGTTTATTGGAATGAGATATTCATACTTGTAAATATTAGTGCCGTACTCCCCCTAAAATGTATATGTAATGCTAANCTGCATATTTTGATTACTACACATCACAAAAAATTGAAACAAAACATATTTATGAGAAAAATAATTAAAAACATTCTGCCAAAATTATTTTGAATTACTTGCTATTTGCAGAACAGAAACAAATGTATGTTTACACAAAGTTTATTGGAATGAGATATTCATACTTGTAAATATTAGTGCCGTACTCCCCCTAAAATGTATCTGTAATGCTAANAAGTTTATTGGAATGAGATATTCATACTTGTAAATATTAGTGCCGTACTCCCCCTAAAATGTATCTGTAATGCTAATCCAACATGCATAATTCAGACTTATGCTGACATCTGATATACATTTTCAGCTTGTCCATACTGTTGCAATTGAAACAGCGATTTCAAAAACAACCCAAGTCCATATTTTTCCCAAAATTGGTTTTATCACGGGAAGTTGTAGTACGAAGCAGACCATATCTAGCGACTTGACAAACTTCCCTTTTGCTGCTGTGTAAAATGCCAGCTGAACATCGCAGTGATTTCAAGAGAATCCAAGTCCAGGACTTGGGAGGTTCTTGAAGTCACCATCTCAACTTCTGCTTGCTTGTATATGTTGCCATGTGGCCTATGTTGTGGCTGTGTTTACGTGTGTGCTGCTGATTTGGTGCATTTATTTATAGAAAAGTTTGTTTGTGGTCCCAATATTTCGAATGGAAAAATAAATTGAAATACTGTACAAAAATTGATTTGGATAGTTNCTTATACAAAAGTTTGTTTGTGGTCCCAATATTTCGAATGGAAAAATAAATTGAAATACTGTACAAAAATTGATTTGGATAGTTATGTTATGTTTGTATAAAAGATAATTGATTATTCACGAAAACTTCCTGTGGAATGTTCACAGATGGCAGCACATGCAAGTGTTGTTCTTTGGAACCGAATACTAGTCGTGACTACAGGTGTCTCATATTTCTACGGATAAGTACCTACTATGATAACATGGCTTACCACGACACCGAAGTTGATGACTAGTACATTTAAAGGTAAAAGGAAAAGAAATGAGAGAGAGTGGAAGAAAAATTTAATGAAACAGTTAACAAGAGAAAGTAAAGAGTATAGTGGTAAGTGGAAATAAGATAAGAAGCACGTAAAACAGGAAATTCTTGGAGGTATGTAAACATTCTATATAATATTTTATATTTTGAATTTGAAAGAATTAAAGTATTATGATCTGTAACAAATTTTTTTTCGAATAAACTGTATGAAAGGGAATAAATTTAGTTCCTAGAACTGTTGTGTACATAAACTAATGTAATGTTAAACTTTCAAACATAAGTAAAATTTTTAGTCTTATTTTTTTCTGNTTGTGGATGGAAATTTACCTAATAATTTACCAATGCAAGCTGTAAAATTTTATTCAAATTTTCTTTTCCTTTTGTTTAAGATTTAAACCAGGCTGTCTTAGTAAACATTCTGATGAAGCNCATTGTGGATGGAAATTGACCTAATAATTTACTCATGCAAGCTTTAAAATTTTATTCAAATTTTCTTTTCCTTTTGTTTAAGATTTAAACCAGGCTGTCTCAGTAAACATTCTGATGAAGNTAAAATTTTATTCAAATTTTCTTTTCCTTTTGTTTAAGATTTAAACCAGGCTGTCTCAGTAAACATTCTGATGAAGCAAAGCGGTTGCTGCTAACTGACTTTAATAAACTAACCTCCAAGGATGCTTATTTGTATGGTCGTCTACGTGAACGGGTTATTGCCAGAAGACAACCACGAAAAGGAGAGGCGTCCATGCAGAGTGAAAAGCAGTACGTGCACACACAGTATGATGAAGCTCCTAGTCTGATTCCCCATAGTCATCACTACCGTTCTAATCGTGCTTGATTATTTTTAATTTTTTTTTAGGTTGTACTTGGAGAGGAAGAAACTATTGTATGCCATGAAGTATTTTCTAGCTTGTTCGGAATAGATGTTGGAAGAGTAAGACGCTTAAAAAACGATCATAGTGCCGGAGTGTCCCCCAAAAGACAACAGAGGATGTCATAATAACAGACCAAGGGAAAAATCCGAAGATATTAAGAGAATGATTGACAGTCACATACGCTCCTTTCCATATTCTGCTCAGCATTATGGCGCTCGAGCGAAACAAAGGTATTTACGTTCTAATTTAGTTGTAATGCAATTTTATATATTATTCCTGGAGAAGAATTATCTTGACACACACTTGCAAATAAGAGGTGGTGCAGATCCTAGGCATGTAAAGGTACAGTGAAGTACGAAATTTTTCTGTGCTACTATCAAGAACATTTTAACTATCCATTTGGTAGACCATGGTCCGATGTATGTGCTGTCTGTGAAGAGTATAGTGTCAAAATAGCTGCTGGAAAAAAAGGAGTGATCCGAAACCTTTTGCAACAGACTCTGAAACTTTACAAAGCAAAATCCAAGAAATTTAGAACATCTATGAAAGAGGCAACTGAGTATCTTAAGAACAATGAAAATGCAGAAGCGATCTGTTTTGACTTTCAACACAATATTCCCTTCCCTAATCTTCAGGTTTAGTGATGTTTTCTACAAAAGACGGCTGTGGCTCCATAACTTGAATTTGAGAACGGGTGAAAGTGTGATGTTTACATAACAAGAAACTAATAAAAAAATAAAAAAATAAAAAAAGGAATAAATTAAGTTCTTTCCTGTCTGAATATCTACATAAAAATGCACTTTCCTGAAAATTGGAAAGAGCTATTTTTATTTTCTGATGGTTGTATTTGTCAGAACCACGTGACCATGATTTATTATTTATTCGTGCAGGTCTACGAGCACAAATTTTCAAAGGCTACTCAGATGTTCCCAGTCAGAGGATGTTCATTCTCACCTTCAGACCAACACTTAGTCGTGATTGAAAAGATGAAGAGACGAGTGGAGGCAATGGAGATGCACAAAGGATGGGTGGAACTGGTAACGAAAAAATTTCCTGCGTATTGCTTGGAAACGGAGGAAATTAGTAACTTCCAAGCTCGCTGCAAGACCTACTACAAATCCAGCATAACAAAAATCGAGAGAGATTTTGTATTGCAAAGTACAAACTCTTCAAGTTTGATACGTGTCACGTCACGTCAATGAACTGTGTGTAGATGAAACAATGAGCTGGATGCTGCCAGAATTCTTTCGCATCTTGAAACCTAATGCAAAGCCAAAAATCCCAAATTGCAAAGCTTACAGCAAAGAATTCACAGTCTAAAAAAAAAAAAAAATTGTCGTATTTACAGATTTATAGCCAGGTGCTGTGAACTCTAGTTGGATCTCGTGAACCATTTAATGATGACAGAAACTATGGATATGTCGCAGCAAATTAGTGAATGAACATTGTTTACAATTTTTGCTATTTGAAGTGTACAATGGGAATATTTGAAAGATTTTGCATATTTTTGCTTATAAAACAAATAAAGGTGCTTCAATTTCATTTCTGTAATTTGACAACACTATCTTTCAATAATGATTCATCATTAACCAGAGTAACACACGTGTGATTTCAAAATACGGAAGAATGATCTCAAAAATATCCGAAGTCCAAGTACTTTGAACACCCATCGTCGGTTTCAGATAAGACTTAAAAATTCAATTTGTGTAAGAATAAACTGAATGAACGAGTAATACAAGGTGTAAAATAAATTTTGGTTTGAAACAACTATTTTTTATAATATTTAGTTTTATGCTTCTAGTGAATAATTTTAGTTTACGTTTCTTACGTTGTTTTTGAAATCAGTGTTTCAATTATTTCATATACATTACGTACAATACTTTAATAAATTTTTTTTTATTATTTTAATAATATTTAAATGTTTTTTACACATGGGTATTTTTTTTTAAACAAAAATACCACACACAATTACTGCCATGTTTAAATTTACGTACAACCAAAAATTGTTTACAGCTTATTTTTCTTTGGCAAACCTTTCAGCTCCCTTTTACTTAGCCTTGAGAAAATGTATGAAATATGTACAAAGAGCACCATTAATAAAGTATTTATGATGTAGTTGCTTGTGCACATAATTCTAAAATGTTGACAGCCAAGACAATGTAATAACAAATTCACACATAAAATACACCATTTGTGCACCATATTTAGTGGAAATAAAATATGATAGTGGTAAAGTCAACAAGAATGCATTGAGTGAAAAATTTTTTTTAGAAAACTCTGGTCTTTAAAATAACGTAAACTGAATAGGAAGCCAGTACAGTAAGTTTTTTCTACATATTCNTTTTTAGAAAACTCTGGTCTTTAAAATAACGTAAACTGAATAGGAAGCCAGTACAGTAAGTTTTTTCTACATATTCACTATTTTAAATACTGTATTTTTAATTGTGTCTCATTTTATTCCTTCTGGAAACACAACTGGTAACTTGAAACAAAATACGGGGGTTATTCGGAAAGTAAGGTCCAATTTCTTATAAAACAAACATCACAGATTTTTTCAAATAATTTTTTTTATTTAATTCCTTACATGTTTCTCTACTTTTCTACATAGCTTCCATATTTGTTTAAATATTTGTCATAACGTTCTACAAGCTATCGTATGCCTAAGTCATAGACGTCTGCCGCATGTGAGGATAACCAGTCTGTAACTGCCCACATTCGGAAATTCCAACGCTTAAGTTGAAATTGTGAATAGCCGGTCTTCACGAACCTTTCCGTCCATGGCTTTGACCAAATCTTTTGTGATCACTGATGGTCGGCCTGATCGCGGTTCATGAAAGCTCTCACCCACTTACGCACTTTGCTGTCATCCATTGCATTGGGGCCATACACTTGACTTATCTGTCGATGAACTTCCGCTGCTGAAACGTTCCGTCGGCGGGCTGATCAATTGTTTTAAACACTTTGAACTGACACTGTAAACAGCACACTGCAACAATACCAATGCAAATGGCGTCGTGTGACAAGCAAAGCATGCCGAGAGTGTGCGCATGCGCATTACAATGTTCGCGTGGCATTCGATTAGCTACGGCGATTCGGACCTTACTTTCTGAATAACCCTCGTACTTTACAAAAATCACAGTGGATTTGGATTTTACCAACCACTGGATTCAACCTATCCATTTACCTATGTGCCTGTTGCAAAATTATACATTAAAAATGTTACCGTTTGGAGAGCATCAAGTTCTTGCTTTTTGACCTCCAGCTCATTATGGAAAGCCTGTTTTTGTTCTGCAAGTCGTGCTTCCAGGTCACTTATGGTTTGCTTAGTTGTGCCCAAATCACTCTCAGCCATCTGCAACTGCGACTGGAGTGCTGCAATGGCATTGGCTCGCTCAGAAAGCATGGACTCCAGTGGTTCCAACTTGGACACTCCAAGCCTACATAAAATAACATTTTAAAGTTAGAATAAATGAATTTAAAAAAAAACAGATTTATGAAACTTGACGCATAAAAGTTGGTCAGTATGTTTGTTATTTATGTATTTGTAATTTAACATGAATAATTACAACACACACCAAACTAAGACCAGTCTGACAGGCTCATTGCATAATTCAAAGTTGTTTTTTCAAAGCAGATAGGCCTTACATAATATTTCTCATTAGAAAATAAATATGCAATTTAAATAACTTCAAAGAAAGTAAATTTTTGAAAAACACAACTAAAACAACGGGAAAATCAGCTCGAATGGTTTCATAACTTACTTAATTTGAAGTACTCTCTATTAACTTCTGATACAACAATTACGTCAACAGAGTATAACGATAGGTACAGTACATATAACGCAAGGCTAACAAGAGAAGCAAATGAGACAGATCATCAGGTTTTTGTCTTGCTTTCTGCTTATCTGCAAAAATGATCAACATAAAAGACTGAGATAAAAAAAAAAAAAAAGCAATTCTTGCAAAGCGAGGTTAGTTTTACATGAACACTTTAATTTCAAAAGAATTAAAAAGTGTTACATTCTTCCAACTATTATACATATGCAAAGCTACAGTAATTCACGAATCAATGTAGCCCAATTTCCTTCGCAAACAGCTTACTTGGTTTTTGCAATGAACTTAAAATGAAACACATTTAAATGCACAAAAAATAAAATACTGCATCAATTTAACTAACGAGAATAATACTGTTTTGACATGCCAGTTGTTACATGTCTGAAATCATTAAGAGACAAAAACTAATACTTTCAATATTAAAAATTGAAACAGTACACATTCAGTTAAGTAAATGGTTTCTTTCTTAGAAAATAACACACTGCAATACTAGCATTAAATATTTACAGAGTTGCATAAACTAATCAATAGACTGAAGCAAGCTGATAAAAATTTGATTTCTTGAAAAATGTGAGTTAAAAACTAATGTGACCTGGTAGACCATAACAGATGTTGACAAGGAAAATGCAACCGTAAGTGTGTGGTCAACTACTTATACCAGTACCTAGTAGTCACTCAAGCATGGGTTGGCATGCGATTCCCTTTCAGAGCTGAATGGCCAACCCAAGCCCTTGTTGGGGTTTAACAACAGCTACGACCTGCATACCCTCAACGAGAATATATTTGGGACGTTGCGGTGCAAGCTGTGGTCATCACCACAGAGAGCAACTTGAGGCAGAGCGGTGCATAGTCTAACTTTGACTCAGTGTTCACCGGTGGAGAGCAAGTCATAGTCCAATGGCTGGAGTTCCCTGATCTCAGAAGACAGGAGAGTTTTCCAGTCTTGCTGATATCAACCACATCCCCAGAGGGAAGCAAACATGAAAATGTCAAATTGTAAGTACTATAAAATGTCTAATACGTCACTTTGCATTTGCAAAGTTAGCAGGCCTAGCAAAAAAAAAATATGTCAGTAAAGTTAACATGAATGAAGTGAAACAGCACTTCTCTGATGTCAAAATCGATAAGGTAAAGTGCTGAACAATGAAATATGCCACACTCAACAATGCACAAGATAACGTGAACTCATCTGTTCATTTTGACGCCATAGAAATTAAGGTACGTAATTAATATTTCCTGAGTATTCTAATATGTAGTACAATGAACAAGAGTAAATGAGGAATGACTTTGTAGTGGGCGTACATCACATTATTGTGTTAACAAATACCGTATGTGTGAATGATAAATATTGCATTAATAATTTCTGCAATACCTTAGTGTTTTCTCAAATAAAGTTTTTCATATTCATATATTTGAAAAATTTCTTATATATAATTAAGATAAGAAGTCACCATGGGATTTCAATACACCAAAATAACCAACAATAATTCGACTGTACTAACTGTATGCACAAATTTGGACAACCTGGTGTTAGATTGATTATCATAGACACGTATAATCTCTTTCGAAAGCATTTTTGAAGGTTATATATATCCATTAAAGAAAAAAAAAAAAAGTAATTTTAGTGTGCTGTGCCATTTCTGAATTTGGAATGTTTTGGCAGTGAATGTAGCAGACGTGTAAGCCACACTGCCAAAATATTGTCCAATAGTGTTAAACATTGGGTGACAACGTACTAGAGAGACATCAAAATATGAAACAGTATATTGGGACGTGGAAGAATATTGAGAAGCAGCCCAAAAGTCAATATGTATTAAGTGGGAAAAGAGTTAATAAAGATACACCATCTACATATACCTTGGTGAGACCTAACAATATTTTCCTAAACCTGTAAAATCTATTTCTACTTAACTGACACAAGGGATTATTCATCAGTATTCTTTTCATTAGCTTGTTAAAATTTTAATCTTCCAGATAAATTATTTTAATTAAATTCACCTAGTACATTGTTGTTAAAGTTATAAGGCCTAGTGGAAATCTAACACACTCTTTCTTTGTAACACCACAATATATTTGTGTTTCATACTAGCAGGCATCACCATCTTACAACATACTTCATTCAATCTATAGACAAAAGACTCGTGGGGCTCTGTTCTAAGTTCCTCGGCTAGTCTATAGGCAGGTCTCGATGTCGATCTCGACAGTCAGTGCTACTGCCAATCGGGAAACACAGTTTGAAACGATCGAGAGCAAAATATGCCTAAAATATTTATTCTAAGCACACTATCGTTTCGAGACCTCACTCCCTCGGAAGTGCTAGGGTTTTACCAACTACCCCACCACAACTCTCTTCCCCTCCCTCCCGTGTGTTCAGGCAGGCAACGTGGCAAATGCAAACACACGCNCAACTACCCCACCACAACTCTCTTCCCCTCCCTCCCGTGTGTTCAGGCAGGCAACGTGGCAAATGCAAACACACGCTATGCCTGCAATAATGTGTGATGAAATTAAAGATATTCTTACAAACTGTGCATTTTAAGTTTGATTAGTTAAAGCATAAACATGCACATCCATATATTTATTAGTTATATATCGTCTTATATAAAACAAGTACTATTCCATTTATCAATGCGGAATGCGGGATATGTAAAGTGAAGTTTCNTTATATATCGTCTTATATAAAACAAGTACTATTCCATTTATCAATGCGGAATGCGGGATATGTAAAGTGAAGTTTCTTGACATAGCCATTTTCTTTGTATGGTTAGGCTGTTAGCTAAGGAAAATGACATGGTGAATGGTTACTGTGTTGTATACAGATTAGCAGTTGAAAACATTACTAGTTTTAAAAGAACATACTGTTTCACATATAAAAATGACTATTAAAAGATGGGATAATTCGTTACATAGTAATCCCATCTAACAGTCCATTTAAATAAATTTTGCTGTGATGTACTTAACAAAATGTGTAAAAGAGGATACGTAAAAGTTTTTATTGTAGGAAAACACGAATTTCTGTTACCACAAGTGCTTTGTACCTACAAAAGAAACTGTGTAGTCTATATATCAACTCATAAAATGATAGATAGAAGCTCTCCATTTAAGTAGTTAGAATATTGCACGTAAGATTAAAATTGTTTTCTATATTATTATATGAAGTAAAAAAAAATTATCAGCTGAGCCCCAAATGCAAAACATATTTCTCTATCTACTATCAGCCATGCAAAATAACCTCTCAACCATTTATAGACCTACGAAATGGACTCAAAATACAGGAATATAACATCCATACTTCCGAACATGTATCTATAAAATCAGATGCATTTAATAAAGTTCAACATGTATGAAAACCTTTTATATGTTATGTACTATGGTTAAGAAGGACAGAGCCATACAGTTTATGCTCTTTCCAATACATATGGCCACCATACTGCTCACCCCACCATGTTGAAACTGAGCTTCCAAAATGGGAAAGCAGTTTTTAACAACACATTAGCTGTTGAGGGGTCTCAATTGTTTTCTCACTATAATCGAGGAGTAATCTTTAACTTAGAATACCAAACACCGGGAATATTAAGAAATCGTTATTTCACTATCGGGAGCTATAATTTTGAAAAACTAAGATTAGAGCCGTGATACATACANGAATATTAAGAAATCGTTATTTCACTATCGGGAGCTTTAATTTTGAAAAACTAAGATTAGAGCCGTGATACATACATACATACACACACACACACACACACACACTCGTAAGAAAGTACCCATAATGCACTAAATATTTTATAGCANAAACACCGGGAATATTAAGAAATCGTTATTTCACTATCGGGAGCTATAATTTTGAAAAACTAAGATTAGAGCCGTGATACATACACACACACACACACACTCATAAGAAAGTACCCATAATGCACTAAATATTTTATAGCAACAAAAGATAGATAAAGTTTACAGCAATATGCCAACACATGAAACTAATCCCTGCCACAGTGAGGGTTATGAAAACTTAAATACAGTGAAGTCTCGGTTCACCCTTTTAACTGTGAGTTTCTGTTAACCGTCAGTAAACTGACACAAGTAAAATAATAAAATTGGATACAAAAAACAAACTTAATAAACTAAAAATGAAATAACTTTATTCTCGCTTTATAATAGATTAAATTAAGCACATTATTGAGTTGAACAATAAGNTTATGAAAACTTAAATACAGTGAAGTCTCGGTTCACCCTTTTAACTGTGAGTTTCTGTTAACCGTCAGTAAACTGACACAAGTAAAATAATAAAATTGGATAAAAAAAACAAACTTAATAAACTAAAAATGAAATAACTTTATTCTCGCTTCATAATAGATTAAATTAAGCACATTATTGAGTTGAACAATAAGTATACTGTACTGTAATACTTTTGTCAACGAATACCCAGTAAAAATACATTATGTGCGGTGCGGAATGCGAATGACTCACGTTTGTTGTTTATGTAGAACCTACATATGAACTACATAGAATCGTTCCGTCTTCCTCACCACCCTACTGGAATTCCTAGACACTCGTCCGCCCTCCCATTCCTACAGTCAGTTCAGTAGCGGTAGTCACTTAGTCAGCAAGTCATTGTCCTCAGTTTGTTGTCAAAGTGTAGTGTATTTAAAAATGTCTAAGAAATGGAAACGTGTTGTATTGGGACTTTCTCAAAAACTTGAAATTATAAAACGACTGCGTAAAGGAGAAAGTGCGACGAGTATCGCTCCGCTGTATGGAATCGGGCGGACGACAGTCAATGATATTAAGAAAGATGCAGATAAAATTGAAAGTCATGTTTCAAAAATGCAAACGACAGATGGAGATGTCAAACTAAGAAAAACAATGAAGCCAGCAAAACTGGACCAACTGGATACAGTAATGTATCAATGGTTCATTCAAGCCCGCAGTCAAGGGATACCAGTTTCTGGGTCCATAATAGTGGCTAAAGCAATCGAGATGAACAAGAAGCTTGATGGGGATCTTTCATTTAAGGCTAGTATAGGTTGGATGGATAAATTTAAGGGTCGACATGGCATAAGGCAGTTGGACATACTGGGTGAAAAACTAAACGCTGATAGTACAGTCATTGTAGAATATCGGGAAAAACTAATGAAAGAAATAAAATATAGAAATTTGGTCAGAGAGCAGGTTTACAACTGTGACGAAACTGGCCTAAATTGGAAAGCACTTCCCGTGAAAACCTTAGCCTCCTTATCGGAAAAATCTGCATCTGGTTTTAAAATGCAAAAAGACTGCCTAACTGTTATGGTGTGTGCAAATGCAAATGGTAGACATAGGTTTCTTTTACTAATCATTGGGAAATCTAAAAAAACCTCGAGCTTTCAAAAATATGAATTTAAACATCTTACCTGCCAAATATTATGCACAAAAATGTGCCTGGATGAGCCAGGATATATTTAATGAGTGGTTCCACAGTGTGTTTGTGCCAAATGTAAAATCACATTTAAAATTGATCGGATTGCTTGAAAAAGCCATGTTATTAATGGGCAATGCACCAACTCATCGTTCTCATGACTTACAAAGTGATGGAAAAATTACATGCCACTTTTTGCCTACTACCACTAACTACCCCACTAATTCTTTCCATGGATCAGGGTATTTTTGAAAGCATGAAGCGACATTATCGAAAATGCTTTATTCAAAAAGTTGTTTGCGTTGGGGATGAATTAATAAGTGTAAAGCAGTTTTGGAGGTCATACACTATTAAAGACGCAATTTTTAATGTCGCTGAAGCCTGGCAAGATATACCAGAAGAAACAAAAAAAAAAGTGTTGGAACAAACTGTGGCGTGAGACTGTAAACGAGAATGAGGCCATAAACGAATCTGGAAATTATGAGGAAATTTTACTTCTGTGTCAAGGTATTCCAGGTGGAGAAAACACATTAACAGGTGGAGAAAACGCATTAACAGGTGGAGTAAGTGAATGGCTGGGAATTGACAGATTTGACGGAGGCTTTGAAATATTAAATGATGAGGAACTTGTATTAAGTGCAACACAGGAGGTAGAATGTTTAAGTGAGAAGAAGAGGATGATACACTAAAGGACTGCACCAAAATAATTAGCCACAGTGATGCTGAAAACATGTTTTCCAAGTGCATTGAATGGTACGAGCAACAAGAAGAGGCAGACGCTACACAGATATTACTCCTACGTAAAATACGCAACACGGCAGCAACAGAAGCCCGTGGAGTATTACAACAAAGGAAAATGACAGGCTTTTTTAGGTAGGATTATACTACTGAACATCATATACATAATAGTACTGTATTCAATTCTGTTGTTTTATCAACATAATAAACAGAAGTCTACAATATTTAGTATCAAATACATACTGTGCTGTACATACTTCTATTGATTGCTACCTGTTTAAAATATAGTGATAAATATTGTATACATTATTATCGCTAGTNGGGGGGGGGGTGGCATTTACAGACAGATAATGGAGACTCCACTGTACTACTTTATTGATGACATAACATCTTACAACAGTACATATTGGTAATTACCGGTCACCCATAAGCCTTGGGAATAACTCTAGCGAATTTTGATTATTTAAACACACATTTAAAGCCATAGCAAAATTAAAAATACTGTACTGAATTTAGAAATTTTGAACTGGTTTCTAAATACAGTAATTTGTATAATTTGAACACTGTAAAACCTAATGCGGTGGTATAGTCCGTTACACACCCGTACACACAAATATAGATCTACAAGCAATCTAAGTTTGAAATAAACCAATTAAATTTATTTTTATAATTTAAATACTAAAATGAGAAGGATTTTCATTAATTTAATAATTTTACCAATATTTGTGAATTCTATAACACATATACTCACTCAGCTGTCCTATACAAAAGAGGGTGAATTTTTTCTTACTATTGCCACAGCCAATTTCTACAAAGAAGTCTACTCATTTTGAGGGTAATTTGCTTACATGCTATTTGTGTATGAATTATACAGTATTGCATGAATTGTTTTGCTCTTCTACAATTTGTCAATCTGAGTGTTGACTGAGCTCTGTCTGCCAAAGTGTTTTCTTAAACTGCGGAACTATGTACATGCACATACTAACCGTACATTGAAATACACTAATACTTGTAACCACGAATTGCCTTCTGTGAAACTCATTTCCATGTCAGTTAGTGGATCATGGCAACAAATCCGTTACACAGCACTTGCAAACAAGCTATAAATGCCAACGGTTGTATGTGAGAAAGTGACTGTCCTCAACACAAACTTAGTCACATTTTAGCACTCATAAACATGAAGGTCGAAGTTCCAATCACAGGTTAAGTCATTTATGTTTATACTATCTTACTGAATAAGTTCAGGTTAGTTTAACATGCAAGTTAGCCTGGTATAAAGTAAATTATATTAATACGCTGAGTTCCAATACTATTAAATCAAAGTATGGATAAAAACTTCTGAGCAATACTAAAAAGGCATAACAACTTACTGAACTGGCTTCTTGTAATCGCCGCTATCTGGACATGTCAGCACAGTTGCATCAAATATCTGTAAATGCCTAAAAAACCAAAACATATTTATTTTCAAATGCCATGCATTCACTCAAAATTTAAGAANAAAAAAAAAAAAAAAAAAAAAAAAAAATCTTGTATCAGTCAACAGTAACTTTTAACTCACACATCCTGGTCCATCTCTTTGCATCCTCTTGCAGGATCCAACGGCTGGATACGACTTTTAGATTTAATGGATGCAGCATAGTCTGATGCGTAATCACCACTGATGTTTTCATGAGACAGGTTACGCTGTGCACATTCATCTGTCATCAAATTATACCTTATTATTAGAATTATTTAAAATGTCTTCAAAGAAAGGTGAACAACATTTGTGTACAATTAATTACATAAATACGGGACAACTTCTATAAATTAATTATAAAGTCAACTCTAAGACACTTGGACCCCGGGAATAATGACCCTCTTCAAGTAGCAACCTCTTTTTGAGGAACTGCAAAAAAATTTGCTTAAATAACCGAAATATTTGAAGGAAATAGCATTGTGATTCTCTTTGCCACTACTGTACTACTTAGAAGCGAGAAAGATATAAAAATAGACACCAACCTGCTAGCACTTGACTGTCCACACCTTCCATCAAGGTTGCCAATGTTTACCCATGCAAGCCTAAGATTACTTATGTTACGTGCCAGTGTTGCCTAGCCCAGAGACTGCCCATCGTGAGATTCCATAATAATAAAAACCCATTACAAGTTCATATCCAGGTACAGATTTTGCGTATGTGAAGCGAGATGGAAACTTTGTGCGTTATTACAAATAAAACATTATGTACTAATTTATAATTCTGAAGCTTTTTTCTGAAAATGCAATACTAGGAAACAAATATTCCTAGCTTTGATAGCTACAAAGGTGCCACTTAACATATTTCATGAACAAGAAAAATCTTAAGCTAAAGAATTTGCATGATACGGCAAGACGGATAAGGGAAATTAGAATAACTTACCTGGATCTGATCGAGGCAAAGTAAATACACAATTACAGTCCAGGAGAGCATGGCACATGGCCCAGTGTAATTGATCCCTGGACCCAATACGAGCCATGGCCCAATGTCAAGAAACACAAAATTCTCCAAATAGTATGGTAGGCAGGGTGTTTCACATCTTATCAAAAGTTTTTGTGTTTGCAAACAAAATATGGACAGTCTACAGCATGCAATATGTAAACCTTTGCCAACTAATTGTGTTCAAAAATGAATTTACGTACCTATGTACGAAAGCAAGAAAATAACTCTGTTTCTATGTGTCTACAAGTGGGAGATTAATTAGCTTGTCACGAATGTGGGGTAGTACACAAACAACCAAATTTAATTAATACATGTTGTTGGTAATACTCTAAACTAAGCTTGTCTTGGGTCTGACAATATTTACAACATTTTTTATACACCAGAATACTATTTTTAAAATTAAAAAAACACTATATGCACATGACTTACTAACATTGTTGGTTTCAAAAATACAGCTGCCTGAATGACGTTTCCGGTACCACACAAAGCAACATTACATCTTGCGCTATACTTCATCAAATAAATATGCCCTAATAACTGAGTGATTCATAAGATACTTCTAAGCAGCATTAAAAACTTAGCACATCTGAGCCACGCATATCTGAATGTCTGCGAAAATTAAAGCCAGAAGCATGCCTGAATTAATCATCCAAAACAACCACTGTGCTTCAGGATGGTGCAATGGTCCACACCTTGCATGATGAAAGTTGTTTATGATATTTGTTTAGTTTTTGTCCTCTTTACCATAATTTTTGTGTGTGAACCCGGCATCCTCAGGTGTGTATCATAGTTATTGCATGCGCTGTCAAGTACACAGTGTGTCACAAGTCTCGTATATCTCGTACGTAAACCCCAATTTCTCCGGGTGTACAGTAATTATTACATTTGAGAAAATTTTTTTCTTCAAATTTTGTAGTGAAATGGAAACATACGTAAATTAAATGCATTGGACAGCTGTATCGACCAGGAGGATTCATGCACATCTCTACTGCTGGAGGGAGGGCACGCCGGCCAACCTCCACTCATATGTCACCTTACTCACATGGTTCTATGCACACAGCTCGTTCAGATCGAAGGAAGCCATACTACTTGTAACTGCATTAGGACATCTGTCTTTTACCATCCTTATGTCGTGTGTATAAACCCCACAAAAAAATTTAATAATGGACATGTGAAAATAAGTCAAAATTTAAATAACAATTCCTCTGATTTTCCTGCAAGAAGCCAGTGCAAATGGAATTCATGCTCGCTATAAGTTGTATGGCGTTCTGTGTTTAAGCTTTTTTGGTGACAAGCGTAGAACCTATATGTCCATCTAGGTATAATTTATCTTGGAAGACGTGAAAATATTAAAATAATTATTAATATTACCTTAAAAAATGTTAGTTATTTTTGCTTTAAAAATAATTGAACATTGATGTAATTTACTAATTTTTGGAGGTCAAAATTGATTAAAATAAGTCAAATTTAACCTTACAAATGCGTAGACCTTACAAAGTCATTTCATGGGAACCATTTGACTGTATTTAACAAACATAACATGTAATTTTGCTGCTAAAGTCATACAAAAATGGCATAAGTAGAATTTTAATACAATTTTTGCATGTAGATGTGGGTCGAAGTCTGTCCAAATTCCAATAATGAACCCTTCAAAATAATGTCCCTTTACACAAGAAAAGTAAAAGNATTTTGCTGCTAAAGTCATACAAAAATGGCATAAGTAGAATTTTAATACAATTTTTGCATGTAGATGTGGGTCGAAATCTGTCCAAATTCCAATAATGAACCCTTCAAAATAATGTCCCTTTACCCAAGAAAAGTGAAAGGNTAATGTCCCTTTACACAAGAAAAGTAAAAGTCATAGTTTCACGAGTTGACTGTACCTATTATTAGCCACTATCACCATGGCATAGACAAAAACAGGCACACGCCAATACAATAATGCATAAAAGGCTGTGCATACAAGATCGGTACGTCGTCGACTGACTGTTGCAGGTCAGTGAATGTTCCCATGATCTTCACGAGAACCATGGAACCTACAGTGTCACCAGGACGTACTTTCACCAGCATGGACAGACACTGTAATTTGTGACATTCAAGGGAGAGTCGCAAAACGCAATTAACTGATTGTCACTGCTGGTCTAAGGAAGTCTACACTGATATAAATCCTGCAGTCCTGTACAGAAGTTGCTCATTAGGGTGGGTTAACGTGCACAGAGTGACATGGTGTTCTGAGGCGGGATATGTAGGTGCCACAATGTTGGAGCCACAAAAAAAAAAATGTAAATTGTTGTTGAGAAATGGCCACCAAGGCTCGGCAGTGGGAGCAGTCCGACTTTAGTGCTTGGACAAGCTGTGGCCACTAAAGACATGGTGGCCACAAAGGCAGTAGGAGGCCTTGTAAAGAGGTGTGATCAGGAAGCAGGTTTCTCAGAGTCTAACTGCACTACCAAATAGTCATCTCCGCTCCCACAATATTATACCTTCTCACGAGGTGGTGTCATACAGGGGCCGGCTGACCCTTACGCACACCCGCTGGTTGTGTGCGCGCACACACACACCAAAACTTAAGACATACCA
Organism: Clitarchus hookeri; assembly: GCA_002778355.1. Classification (NCBI taxonomy): domain Eukaryota; kingdom Metazoa; phylum Arthropoda; class Insecta; order Phasmatodea; family Phasmatidae; genus Clitarchus; species Clitarchus hookeri. Next base: position 129,520 of record NQII01001683.1, read on the forward strand.
TTTCACAAAAAACATATCCATGCTTACTGAAAATACAGCATTACTACCCTATCAAAATGGAAACTTAATTTCATACACTAAATGAACAATAAACATAAAAAATTTTGTTTGGATTAGGCAGCTAGGCTACTAATTAGATTTTAAAAAGGAGATAGAAAACACAAATACACTAAGGGTGGTACTCGCAGATACGCAGGGCCACAGTGGCTGAGCAGTTAGCCTGCTCGCCTCTCACCAAGGCGAACCGGGTTCAACCCCGGTCGGGTCACTTCTGGATATTGCCATGTAGGAATCGTGCCGGACAATGCAGCTGGTCGGCAGGTTTTCTCTTGGATCTCCTGTTTCCCTCGCCCCTTCATTCCGACACTGTTCCATACTCACCTCAATCACCCTCATAGGCTCTAAAGACCTCGCTGTTAAGAGCCACCCAAATCTCTTCACTCATAGATACGCACACACACAAAAGTTGGACAAACGTATTTTTTACACACTGTTTTTTCCTGACTGAGCCAGCTTCTTTCAGGCAGCACATGATAACACCCTGCAATCTGTTGAGTGGTGGCCGGCAAACAGTAAACATAGCAGCCAAAGTTAAACTAGCACATGGTGGTACATTTAAAATGCAGTGGAGGGGTTATCTTATGTTTAAGCCATGTGGCTGTCTAGATTTGGTAATGTATTGGTGGGCCAGTTCCCAGCATTGCAGTTCTGCACTATTATTAAAAGGTGGTAAGGCCCTTCTCCACTCTGATTATGTAACAGGAGTCAAAGTTCTGGTTGTGAGATGCTGCAACAGGCTTTTCCTGTAAATTCACATCTNCACTCTGATTATGTAACAGGAGTCAAAGTTCTGGTTGTGAGATGCTGCAACAGGCTTTTCCTGTAAATTCACATCTACCCCAGATATGGCTTGTTTGGTGTCCGCTCTATGGCCACTCATTCTCAGTCAGAGTGTGGGTGATAAGGCCAATGNACCCCAGATATGGCTTGTTTGGTGTCCGCTCTATGGCCACTCATTCTCAGTCAGAGTGTGGGTGATAAGGCCAATGTACTCTGCATTGCAGTAAACGTACTGTAGCTGGTAGATAAGGTTTTCTATCATGCAGTTGTAGCTGCCTTGGACAGGATGTCTGGTTGGTGAGCTTGCTGTTGTAGTAGGTGGAAGATTGGTGCATAGCACAAGAACTGCAAAACGAGCTATTACAGGGGTGATACCCTCTGGGGGTGGTGATATTACTTACTGTGACATTGGGTGGCAATTTGGGGTGCACCAGTTTGTTTCGGAGGTTGGAGGTGCATTTGAAGACCAACCTGAGTGGTTCGGAGAACATGTTTTAAGTGAGTGATGATGAGACCAGAACTTTGAGTCCACAGTTGAGGATGCTTTCGAGTTTATACACGCCCTCGCGATAAGGCACAACCAGAGAGGTATAGGAATTGCTGATCTTTGTTTGGGTTTCTGAGGTTGAAGTGACACATCGAATCTGGAGGTCTCTGTAAGGTTTCCTGTTCTGAGGGTGTGATGATGGTGTTGTTGGGGAGGGAACTGGCAAAAGTTGAATCTGAGATGCCATTCCACACCAAGAAATATCTGCCAGACAGTTTTGCCACCAGAGTTGCAAAAGTGTACAAATGTGACCCTTTACCAAAATGAGCCAGATACAACTTTAGGTTTGTAATAAGCTTGGCTAAACACTTCCATAAAAACAATCATCCTATTTAAATTTGAATGGGCCATTTGTGTTTTACTTTGAGTTTTGCTCCAAATATGTACTGGTACAGTAAGTCCATTAGGAAATACACATTTTCAATGCAATACAAGCGTGTATTTAAAATACATAGTCCTATATTTTATTATACATAAAATTAAATGAAACATACATTATTTCAAAACTATACTACCTGAATGTTCAATTATAACACAAATTCCTTGCAGGTCAAAAACACCACATAAAATAAAGGTGGGGGTAAAAATCCTTCCCTAGGAATAATAGTGTAGTTCAACTCAAAATTCACAGAAAAGTTATGAGCTTACCTAGAGCATTCAGGATGTCAGATGTTATATAATTCCCTTGCAACTTGAGCTTAGTTATAGACTGATTATGTTGCATAGCATCCAACAATAAAGTGGCTCCTATGCTACAAAGTCTGTTCCACCGAATATCTAAACAAAGAGAACAAATACAATTATTTATTTATCTTATACTGAAGAAAGAAAGAAAGAAAAGGAAAAAACTTTGAAGTTTGAAACAGCATGTCACAGTTTGAAAACATTATCAAAAAACTTTTACTACACATGTATGTACACATGTTCACACATGTACANACAGCATGTCACAGTTTGAAAACATTATCAAAAAACTTTTACTACACATGTATGTACACATGTTCACACATGTACAAACACACATGTACACACACAAATTTACAAATATTCTAGTTTCCAATTATTACAGAAAATAATGTCAAGAAAAATTTTCAGTACACATTAAATCAAAACTAAACAATCTCATAATAATACTGAAACCAGCATGGCAACTTTGGAGATGCCATTACTTGTTACNTGAAACCAGCATGGCAACTTTGGAGATGCCATTACTTGTTTCGCTATCCAAGGCTGTGCACATTTTACGCTCTGTAAACACGTGTTTATATTAGTTTATTAAAATAAAACCCAGGAAGTTTTCATAAATACAGTATTCATTATTAAGTGTGTAAAAAATACTGACAACAGTATGCATAAAGCTGTATAAAAATATACAATCGGCGAGTACACATCTGTATTCACCACTGTTGCAGGCTGTTCTTGAAAGTCTTGCATATGATTCAATTTCCCTCCACATGTAAAATTAACAATGCCACGGATCTGCTTACTTTAGTCCATGTTTCACTTCTCAGTGTAACTGTCAAACTATCAAGAATTTAAATACGTTTAAGATAACTGCCAGCTTTCATGGCTACTGTCTCCCTGATCGTCTTGACTTTCGACGAACAACTGCACCAAAGTGGTAAAGGATACAGACATTTCTGCAACCCCTTCATGGCTGACAACTCCCCTTTCCCCTGGTTCTCAATTGTTTGTTAACACTGAAGATGCATGCTAAAATGTACGGCAGAGACCAAATGTTTGAAAGTCACACTTTCATCGCATTAAGACGTGCCTTTCCTACATCACTACCAATTTTACTCTTAACACGCTGGTCAATGAGTCCATTAATATATTACCAGTTAAGAGCAGCAACTTTTTACAAAGCTTGCTTTCAAAAGAACTCAAATAACCATGAACAAGATAAATGGACATACATCATTAATGGGTGCAAACTGCCGTGACAGTGATAAAGAAGATAAAAATATTTTATCCATCAATTTTTAGGTCAATATTGTATTCAAACAGAAGACTTTGGAATGATAAGTTATTTTTATTACTGTTGTGTAAAGATATAAAGAAGAGAAGAACATATTTAAAAACCAGATTTTATATTAAATTTTAACAACAACTATAACTGAAAACAAACTCACTAGTTTTTTTTTTACTTCCTCAATTTTACTGGCATCTCTATTTTAGGTAACATAGCCCCAGCAGCCGTTATTTCATTAAATGTTTAACATGTTATAGAGGTAGAACTTCATTTTTTTTTTCACTCTCTTTTGTAAAGCATCTGCTATAGTATGTCATCAATATCATATTCTTACATTCAAAAATATTAATGACTACATTATGGCCAGTTTTACGTTGTGAATCATGAGCTCTGATTCATGAGCACACATGTTTTGTCTACATTTAGCGTTACCATAGTGCAAACATATGGAATTAGCTACATTTCATATGATTAATGTAGTCAATTAAAAAATTTTAATGTAGACATACAAACAAGAAATAAACTCACAAAACAATGTTTTCTGTGTTGTGTTTCAAATCATTTGTAAAAGATGGTTTTCCAATTTTCCCTTATACAAAAGAGAAGGAAATAAATTTTACTCACTAAAATATTGCAAAATTGAGTACTTTTAAAATTTAATTTATAAGAAAAATGGTGAAAATTATTATACAAAAAATACTAATTGAAGAATTAAAATATAAATTAGGTAAGATGAAGCAAGTTTACTTAGCATTTGAATTTCTTTATCATTCTCATTTCCTGGGTTTAAATGTTTAACATTGGTTAATATTATCTGAACTATTTTATTTCTGGTTATTTGACAAGAAATCCATGTTTTACCTCTTGCATTATTTTGAAAATACTGCAAATAACATTTTGACGNTTTCTGGTTATTTGACAAGAAATCCATGTTTTACCTCTTGCATTATTTTGAAAATACTGCAAATAACATTTTGACTCTATTTGGTTGGGGAAGCCAATGTAACTTACGCTTTACCCCACCTGTGGAGAATACAGGGTGACTTATAGTGTCGTAGTTAATTCCTCCAGGCATAGACTATAAGGTGCCTAGAAGGTTGAGGGGTTTTCAATAAGGTAGTCTTTTGATGTTTCATTTTGAAGGACGAATATATTGTCTCGAGTTTGAACTTTTTTGTTGTATGTCGTTGTGAAGGCTCCACAGGTACTCTATTCTGGCTACTCGTATTAACTGTGTACGACTTCTGGTGGAGGGGGGGCTTCTCTGGACGGCGACTGTATACTTAACTCTGCTGTGGGTGCTGGTAAGCTGTCATCTGGGGATGAGCTCCGGCGAAGTGGTAGGCCTTGGAAAAGGCCCGCGTATGTTGTCGTCTCCCCTGGACTGCTCTACTGACATGGCCAGGGGTCCGATCCCCCCGGGCAAACGCTCTGCACGACTGCTTCCTCGAACTCTGGGCGGTAATAATTGACTCACTCTCGAACTAACCTCTCGGCTCGGTAATCAAGAATTGACTCTCTGCGCGGTGATAAAGAACTGATCCCTCACCTTCCCCGCAAGGAGGCTTATATCTCTCTAGCTTCCTTCCCTAATTGTCGGCACGTGTCGCCTTGTTGGGGGAGGGGGTGGTNTTGTGGGACAGCGCCGCTCTTAATACGCCTAATGCGTCTCACGTCAATTTATAAAAGTGAATTTAAATAAATTACTAATTAAAATATTCCTACTCAAAAATACTAACATCTGGGCAAAAAATTTAAATGAATTTCTCTGTTACTTTTTTATTGTCTGCAGTACCAGTCCCACCCTCATTTTTTAGTAATTTCAACACCCACTATAGTATCCTTCCCCCCCTTTTCCTTCCTTTTCACGGCAGTTTCATCAGGGGAAAAAAAGGAGGTGGTTCATGACTGTTAGCAGGAACGAACAGTCAGGTTCTGAGAGAGAGAGAAATAGTTTTCACCTGATTTTTCTTGAGGCATGTTACAGCTCCTGAAGCATTGCATGCTGATTTTGTGTAATCTTGATTTCAATTGTTATTTAACAAATGTGAAATCACGAAATTATCATACAACTGAAAAAATTATTTTTTGCAAAGAAGCAGAGTGAAAATAATTAATTTGATATATCCTGTGATTGTGTATTCAAGTTAGATGATATGAAGTTGGAATGTGTAGTGAGTGAGACAGATGGATGCATGTAAACAATTATAAAATTCTTGTCGCCACAGTAATGTAGTGGTCAGACTACTCGCCTTCTGTCTAGGCGAACCGGGGTTCAATTCCCGATGGGGTCCTTCCTGGATTTTTGCATGTGGGATTCCTGCCAGACAATGCTGCTGGTCAGCGGTGTTTCTCAGGGATCTCCAGTTTCCCCCGCCCTTGCATTCCAGCGCTGCTCCATATTCACATCAGCTCTCAAGACCTCAACATTAAGAACCACCCAAAAATCTCATCACTCAATTCACTCACTCATAAAATTCTTGTATAAGTCACCTACCCAGACTGTACCACCCAGTACACAATGTCTCGTGTACAATTCCAGGTTTCTAACGTCCTTGTAATTGAAAACCAGGTTAGGCTTAAAGAACAAGATAACCAAAAAAAATTTGCCTAAACCATTTACATTTTATAAATAAAATTTTTGATTACTTCAGAACAAAAACCATTGGATCAGGGACATAANTTGCCTAAACCATTTACATTTTATAAATAAAATTTTTGATTACTTCAGAACAAAAACCATTGGATCAGGGACATAAACAAGGATAAGGGGGTTGCAATAGCCTCCTCCAAGAATCAGAATTTTTGGATATTTATCACATTATGAAATTGTCTGTTTTACCTTACATAAATAAAATCAGCAAAAGAATTAGTTTTAATTTTTTAAATTTAAATGTTGTGCCAGCCAAATAAAATATGTGCTGAAGTTTGTTAAATTGATTATGATCTGCTTACTCATTTCGTCTCTATGAATTAATAAGTGTTAAAGAACACATATATTTGTAATGAAATACATTTTATGGTAATTATCCAGAGTAGCTGCTTTTCTGGGGGGGGGGGAACCCCCCAAAAAGTGGTATATTTCTACTAATTACATAGAACACGAATATACTAGAGGCATTAACCTATGACCAATTTCGTAATATGTGCCCACCTAACATAACAGACCCTAACCCCACGATGAGTGAATCACTATTTTAGATTTTTAAACTAACCTAGGATTTTAGGGTTTTAAACTAACCTACGAATTTAGAATGTTAATCTAACCTAGGATGTTAGTTTAATCTAGGTTTTGGGGTTTTAAAGTAACAGTTAAACACACAGGAAGTCTATGAATCAACTCACCTACGAGGGAGGCGGTTACAATTCCATTGTCCTTGACCCATTCAACTGCCGTGCATCTGACCTCAATCCACAAAACACCACTATCTACTAAACCATCCAAGTAACACCTGCCACATAGGCGAATATTAGGCACAGAAGCACTCGTTCTTGCACCCTCCATTCTTAAATCACAAGCCTTCGCACTGTCAGATTCGGAAGTCACAACTCACACCCGCAAAAACACATCAGCAGTGTCTCGCGTCTCAAATGCAACTAACGGCATCTCAACTTCAACGTAAAATTCCATGNCCGCAAAAACACATCAGCAGTGTCTCGCGTCTCAAATGCAACTAACGGCATCTCAACTTCAACGTAAAATTCCATGACGATGACTTCTACAGATCACAGCCAATAAGGTGACGGCACAATGCGCATTTGTTCACGTTACTACATAATACATTACTTCACCAAAAATCATGGCGTCCGACGTAACAAAGCGGCGAACTGCTCGTACTTTTAACTATTTTAGTTAATACGTTTTACTTATTTTAACATTACGCCCTCGTGAATATTAACAAGGTAAGCTGTGCCGAACCCATTAATGCTACTTCTGTTGGTCTTGGAAGTTTTCTTCAGAGGATTGCAGAGACGAAGCACAAGCAGCGCAGAAGAACCAGTGTGGAAGAACTAAATCTATATTTTCATACTTACCATACAGCATGTATAACTTTACTTGTTCTATGTCTTTCTACAAGCATGTACTATCAAAGATCTGTTAGACACAATAAAATTCACTAGGTAGATTTTTTATTTGCCCGTCAACTTCCCACCACAGCATCAAGGCTAGATTCTCAGCCTGGTGGTTACTTCCAGAATTTTGCATAAGTGAAACATGGTGTATTGCTGGCAGCAGTTATGTTTACTTGGGGCAGTCCCATTTCCTCTACCCTTTAAGTCTGTTGCTGTGCTATCATGAGCATCATTCCACATCACCCCTCAGGAAGCCAGTGCCTATGGTCCCCCAATATTAGTCATTATTATTATTACTACTATGTGGTTAATGTGTATATCATCAATGATCACCATCATGATTACCATTGCCAGTATACCAGGTAAGTCGCTCGTGCCTATTTTTCCGTATCTACGCAACCTGCACACAATAGTACCAATCCAACAAAACATTGACCGTAGCAGAACACCGCGTGCAGGTTGTAAGTACAGTAAGTAGTGTGAACGGATGGTGGTATGTCAGCAAAGCGTTGAGCAGCGGTCACTTTTCAAAGAATGCATGTCCATGTTGAAACAGAATATTGTGATGTTTACCGAATACGTTGGTAAATGACGATTGCGTCCTTCGTAACACACATCTGCCTCAATTAGAGCCANATTGTGATGTTTACCGAATACGTTGGTAAATGACGATTGCGTCCTTCGTAACACACATCTGCCTCAATTAGAGCCGTTGTGTTTCTTCATATAACATAAAAAGAGCCACCACTTACTGTATTGGCAAAAAGAAATCGACGTGTACGTGCTGTTTTGTAGCGGTTCTCTATTTCCGCACCACTGATTGGTGCGGGCTGACAACAGTGTTGACTGTTCAGATAAGGCGAGGCGCCATAACGAGTACGTACACGGCACGGGATCTGGCTACACAAGAGCCAATTATTTTCCAGTAGAGATGTTTGCTAGATGGGAAGTACTGTGCGTGGGTTACATAGATACGGAAAATTGGAACGGGTGACTCACCCGGTATTATGATCATCATTATTATTAAGCAGACTTAATTCTTCTATTTCCAAATACAGATTCACTGATAACACCTCACCTAGATACCGCAGACACCTGTTACGCGCAAGTGCCCGCGAAAGGTCTTCTGCCACTTCTGGCTTCAGTTCATTGTTCCTTAGGTCCACATATTCCAGTGTTCNATTGTGATGTTTACCGAATACGTTGGTAAATGACGATTGCGTCCTTCGTAACACACATCTGCCTCAATTAGAGCCATTGTGTTTCTTCACATAACATAAAAAGAGCCACCACTTACTGTATTGGCAAAAAGAAATCGACGTGTACGTGCTGTTTTGTAGCGGTTCTCTATTTCCGCACCACTGATTGGTGCGGGCTGACAACAGCGTTGACTGTTCAGATAAGGCGAGGCGCCATAACGAGTGCGTACACGGCACGGGATCTGGCTACACAAGAGTCAATTATTTTCCAGTAGAGATGTTTGTTAGATGGGAAGTATTGTGCGTGGGTTCCATAGATACGGAAAATTGGAACGGGTGACTCACCCGGTATTATGATCATCATTATTATTAAGCAGACTTAATTCTTCTATTTCCAAATACAGATTCACTGATAACACCTCACCTAGATACCGCAGACACCGGTTACGTGCAAGTGCCCGCGAAAGGTCTTCTGCCACTTCTGGCTTCAGTTCATTGTTCCTTAGGTCCACATATTCCAGTGTTCTATTCAAGGATAAGCCATCACAGAAAACTGAGAAGTAATTGGGGCAAAGTCCAAGACTGTTCCACTCGAGACACAACCTGCAACACAGCCAAGAGAAAATTAACCTGAGTACATCAGATGAAAATAAGTTATTACTAGCCATTATATGAATGCTACTATAAACAGAATGAAGCCTTGCAAAGAAAACACTGTAAAAATTACCACTTTTTGTGTGAACACAGGCCACATTTAAACAGTTTTTTTTTTTTTNCTTGCAAAGAAAACACTGTAAAAATTACCACTTTTTGTGTGAACACAGGCCACATTTAAACAGTTTTTTTTTTTTTAAATTAAGGGTAAGGCATATAGGCACTAAGAGACTTTCAGAAATTAATGTTTCAGGCAGAGAGAAAATATTTCAGAGAGGAATATGTGTAAAATGAAGACTGTTATGGGCCCAACTCCAGTCTTTAACGGCCAACATTTACATATCTGACTCCGAGCAATCCCTACCCACCCTACACCTGGTTTACATATGTATGTAGATGACATCTTTGTGGTACAGAGGACATTTTCCCCCAGTCCCTTGAAATAAATTATAATAGAAGATAACTGTGGATTCATTCTGTCAGGTGAATAACTGTACATGCTTCAACACTGTGTATTGTGGGTTTTGTGCATTTTTTTACATACCAACCTTCTTATTCTTGTCATATCATTTTTTAAATGTTTTTTTAACTTACAGTTACTCTGATTAGTTGCAATATCCCTTAAATATGGCATTAACTCTTTAAAAAAGTAAGCTGTTTCCCAAAAAATTACCACTCCCACCAAACCTAACCCAGGCAGCGATTAAATTGCTGTGTCCTTTTTTGGTATCAGTAAATTATGGTATTTTATCTGGGATGCTTTATATGTTTATGTGCAGACTAGACTGCATGCAAATTGGTAAAAGTTGTTCCTCATTTTTTTTTTTCAAAATGTGTTTTTAAATTTTGTAGGTAATTCTAGACAGTTGTATAGACAATGTACACCACATCCACAAATGATTTATACAACTTTTATGCCCCTGTAAAAATGAAAACGTTATTACATATTATGAGTCTTCTTTCTGAACTCATAATGGCAACGGTCAAAGTTTATGCATAACTCTGTACCGTTGTGCTACTTTGGCACTCTGAAGAGTGGCAGCACTGGTTGTTTCATACACAGTAATGGAATAACAATAGGAAAAAGCTGTGTGTGTCTTGCTGAGTTAAAATCTGTAACACAGGTGCAGCGGAAGTTCAGAACAGTATACCATTAACACCCTCCAACATGAAGGAGCATTTATCAGTGGATAAATAAGTTCAAAGAGACAGGAAGTGTTTTAATGGGAATGAGCCGCGGCAGATTGTCAATTGTGGTGGACGGTGTTGAACAGATGCATTAATAAACAGAAAGACGATCTGTGTTGCTAGTCGTGAGCTTACACCACGAGCATCAGTGCACAAGTTCCTTCACAAATGTCTTCTTGTCTATGTGCATAAAGCGCAGCTGCTGCAACACCTTCAACCAAATGACAAGCTATTTCGGAAACATTTGCTATAGACGTGCTCGTCCCCATTCAAGCAGACCTATAATTTCTTCCAAGAATCTGTTTCAGTGATGAATTAGCATTTAATATTTTAGGAAAAATTAATAAACACAATTGCTGAGTCTGGGGCACACAAAATCCCCATGTGACCAGAGAACATGAACGAGAGAGACCGAAGATTAAGGTCTGGTGTGACCTTATGACAGTGGTAGGACCCTTTTTCTATGCTGAACCAAGTTTATTAGTAGAATGTGTCATATAAGTATGGTTACCGTTATGGACTGGTCGACCTTATGTCGCGAGGTGTCGTGCTATGTTAATGCCCCTAGTAAATTCATGTTCTGTGTACTTAGAAGAGTGAAATTATACCACCTTCCGTATAATTTTTTCTTTTGTTTCCGGAACAATGCGGTTCTTTACGATTTCCCAAATAAAACACAATATACAGATAAAAAGACATGCTAGTGCTGTGTAACTGATAGAGCGGAAGGGATCTACAAATAGCACCACAATATGAGGCAGCATATACTTACCCAACTACTGCATTGGACGTGCGTACTAACGTAACATAGTGTAAAAGAATTATAGGCTGTTCGTGGTCAACTGAGAACTTTTGAAAACCCTGCTTAGGATCTCCTTGTATGCATGTNTGGGATGCTTTATATGTTTATGTGCAGACTAGACTGCATGCAAATTGGTAAAAGTTGTTCCTCATTTTTTTTTTTCAAAATGTGTTTTTAAATTTTGTAGGTAATTCTAGACAGTTGTATAGACAATGTACACCACATCCACAAATGATTTATACAACTTTTATGCCCCTGTAAAAATGAAAACGTTATTACATATTATGAGTCTTCTTTCTGAACTCATAATGGCAACGGTCAAAGTTTATGCATAACTCTGTACCGTTGTGCTACTTTGGCACTCTGAAGAGTGGCAGCACTGGTTGTTTCATACACAGTAATGGAATAACAATAGGAAAAAGCTGTGTGTGTCTTGCCGAGTTAAAATCAGTAACACAGGTGCAGCGGAAGTTCAGAACAGTATACCATTAACACCCTCCAACATGAAGGAGCATTTATCAGTGGATAAATAAGTTCAAAGAGAGAGGAAGTGTTTTAATGGGAATGAGCCGCGGCAGATTGTCAATTGTGGTGGACGGTGTTGAACAGATGCATTAATAAACAGAAAGACGATCCGTGTTGCTAGTCGTGAGCTTACACCACGAGCATCAGTGCACAAGTTCCTTCACAAATGTCTTCTTGTCTATGTGCATAAAGCGCAGCTGCTGCAACACCTTCAACCAAATGACAAGCTATTTCGGAAACATTTGCTATAGACGTGCTCGTCCCCATTCAAGCAGACCTATAATTTCTTCCAAGAATCTGTTTCAGTGATGAATTAACATTTAATATTTTAGGAAAAATTAATAAACACAATTGCTGAGTCTGGGGCACACAAAATCCCCATGTGACCAGAGAACATGAACGAGAGAGACCGAAGATTAAGGTCTGGTGTGGCCTTATGACAGTGGTAGGACCCTTTTTCTATGCTGAACCAAGTTTATTAGTAGAATGTGTCATATAAGTATGGTTACCGTTATGGACTGGTCGACCTTATGTCGCGAAGTGTCGTGCTATGTTAATGCCCCTAGTAAATTCATGTTCTGTGTACTTAGAAGAGTGAAATTATACCACCTTCCGTATAATTTTTTCTTTTGTTTCCGGAACAATGCGATTCTTTACGATTTCCCAAATAAAACACAATATACAGATAAAAAGACATGCTAGTGCTGTGTAACTGATAGAGCGGAAGGGATCTACAAATAGCACCACAATATGAGGCAGCATATACTTACCCAACTACTGCATTGGACGTGCGTACTAACGTAACATAGCGTAAAAGAATTATAGGCTGTTCGTGGTCAACTGAGAACTTTTGAAAACCCTGCTTAGGATCTCCTTGTATGCATGTNGTAAAAGAATTATAGGCTGTTCGTGGTCAACTGAGAACTTTTGAAAACCCTGCTTAGGATCTCCTTGTATGCATGTTGTGTATTCTTCCACCTTACGTAAAATTAACTTTGCCATAGGCCTTATCGCTTTATTCACGTGTCTCAAGTGCAACTGTGAAATTATTATAAAACTAACTGTTTCACAAATTGTTACCAAACACTTTTTTACTCGACGTTAAGATACGGAACTACTTTCCCTCGATCGTCGCAAACTTTACTGCACACAATATAATTTTGTGCACCCGTTAAAAATATATGCAAGTAGGAGCTGTGACTCTTTTCCAAGATTGATTTCAAAAGTGCTCACTTCATCGCGAACAGCCTTTAAAACTACAATTAAAGCAAGATTAATGACCAATCCTTCAGTGTACGAAACACTACCAAGTCAAACATACTTTTTGATAGCAATGTTGTTTTTCAACATAGTCCCAAGGCACGAGACGTTTTCGGCTTGAATGTTGTTGCCCTTCAGAATTAGAGTGTGCACAGAACTGTTGTAAGACAAATGTCCAAGAAGATTGGCCATGCCCTTAAAAGGGATCAGGCACTCACTAAAATCCACTTTTCGTATATTATCCGAAGATGATAACATTTTGCCAATGATATCCCATGTTTCCGAAGATAAAGTCCTTTCTTTTAACATAAAATCTCCTGTTTTCCTGAAAAAAAAAGAGAAAACAATTGCATATATTAAAAAAAAAGTAAATACGCAACTTATTTCTTGCAACAGCTCATATAAAATTTAAACGTAGGCCTACCCAGCTGTCTTTAGAGAAGAAACTACTTCTTCAAGAGGAGAAGATCGTGCATCACGGCAAAACTTAAGGTATGATTTTATTTCACCCAACATTTTGTATTTACTGCAGGAACACGAGAAACACGGTACAGTCGACAGATAAATTTATTACTTCTTCATTTGAATTCCATAGTTACCAAACATAAGACGGCTTAAACAGTCTTTTTTTTTTATTACGAGTTATAATGGCCTATGGTCCGCCCACGGCCAACATCTACGGTTCCAAACGAAACACAAAATTTGCATAAGACGAAATATCCAAAAATCGGAGGTCCATTTAACTTACGAAAACGGTCAAGATGGCACAAATACAAAATAACGCCGCTACCCCGACGCCAAAATCCAAAAAATTCCAACCGCCACCGACGGCGACTAAAGAAAACGATTTTCATCGATTGAGTAAATTTTTTTTGTAGTAAATCGGAAAAAAATATCGATTACAAACAAATGGATTTCCATATTTTTTCAGGCCAGTGTTCTAAGAATATGACGTGGCCTTGATAAACCTTTACAGCTATAAGTTATATTAACCTGAAACTCATAGGCATATCAACGGTCAAAAGACGAAATTCCATAAACATTCAATACAATGTTTTTAAGAAGGGGAGGACCTGGCATGACGTCACATCTTGATGCTGTATTTTCGTCCATCGCCATAGTGTGACGCTCAAAACACTATTGAGGCAGGTTTTTGTATTTAATGCGTGTAAAATGTGGATGTTTTTAAACATGTAACAATTATTTAAGGTTAACTTTAAGGATAAATAACAACATTCTCTGATACAATAGTGTTAACTTTTTGTTACATATTACGATTCCATTGTTGAGGGCGTCACAATGTGGCGTACATGCTCCATAATTTAATCATGCACATCCACAGACAAGACCACCCCTTGATTCATCAACCCACAAGACAGTCCAAAACTAAAAAATATGAATGAGGTGCCGCTGAAACGAAAAAGATTTAACAAAAAATATATCGATTTTAAACAACCAAAGTCCGTATATCGATTTAAAATCGCCTTTTTGTAACACATTTATTCGGTTTTAAAAATCGATATTTAATCGACGTCCCTTAATCGAATATTTGCTTTAATAGCGTGGCAAAAAAATTTTGGAACAAATTTGTGTGCAGAATGTTTGCCTTGGTTCGGCCTTGTAGTTTTGAAGACAAAGTAGGCCTAAAAAATGAGTTTCTGCAAAATGGTCCTACAATTAACATAACCAGCATGTGTGACATGATCTGAAAGACAGTAAGTATGTATCCTAAAAAATGTATGCAATGTGAAGTTATTGTTTATTGGTTAACAGGTTTTGGGAATAGCCGGAAGCTTTCTATTTAATAATCAAGTAAAATTGAGGCATGTAATTTAACTTGATTTGTATCAAACAGGAAGAAAGTTTTCGAACTTCAAAGAAAGGCAGTTCGAATTATATATTCCTCACAGCCATCATCATCTTGCAAAACTTTATTAGACCTTAAAAAAATTCTACCTTTCTTTTGAGAGTACTTCGTTAAACATCTGATCCTAATAAAAAAAAACAACATACGCTCCCATAACAGTGACACACACATGTACTAGAGTACCGTACCATGCAACCAGTCAGTATACCAATTGCCACCACATGGGCAACGATCTGCCTCTACAGTAAATTCCCATATGAGATTAAATACCTAAACAAATTAAAATATGCTGAGGCAATTAGCTGAAAATGAGTTTTTTTTTTTTTTTAAATTAATACAGGTGTGGGGGCGGCCATAGCGTATGCAAAAATTAAAACTAAAATATTTACATAATGGACAATTATTTGAATACCCAAGAGCTGCATATGTATGTATAATTCTATTTTAGTAATGTTTTTTTTTTTTACTGGTGGTAATTATTAAGTTTAGGGGCTTTTCTGAAAAACACAAAAAAAATTCAAAAGTATGATGTATTTCTACTCTACTAATCATGTAGAATACGAATATACTAGGGACGTAGCTTTAAAATAAGTAGAACGTATTTAAAAAAAAATTAAACAAAATTGCAAAATGAGCAGTATAGCCAGTTTGTTTACGTTTCTGAACGAAATATCCTAGACCAACAAAAGTTGCATTAATGGGTTCTGCACAGCTTACCTTGTTCATATTCAAAAGGGCATAATGTTAAAATAAGTAGAACATATTTTGGTAATTATCTAGTTTAGGGGCTTTTCTGAAAANTTAAAATAAGTAGAACATATTTTGGTAATTATCTAGTTTAGGGGCTTTTCTGAAAAACACAATAAAAATTTAAAATTATGATATATTTCTACTCTACTAATGATGCAGAACACGAATATACTAGGGGCATCGCTTTAAAATAAGTGCAACATATTTTAAAAAATTGAACAAGTTTGTGAGATGACTGTTTCTGACAGTTTGTTTACGTTTATGAACGAAACGTTTTATGCCAACAAAAGTTGTTTTAATGAATTCAGCATAGCTTACCTAGTTGATATTGAAGCGGCCGTAGTGTTAAAATAAGTAGAACATATTAAAAAAAACTTGCGAAATATGTTTGTTTGTGTCTATTAACGTCAGAGGAATTATACCAGCCCCCTACCTAGGTGAGTCAATTTACATTCTTTTGGTGTGTTTTACGGTTCCTTTAAATCCCTGCAATCCTACATTCGTATTTTAGTGTAAAACCCAAACATCCTAGGTTAGTGTAAAACCCAAACATCCTAGGTTAGTATAAAACCCAAACATCCTAGGTTAGTGTAAAACCCTACTATCCTAGGTTAGTTTAAAACCCTAACATCATAGGTTAGTGTAAAACCCAACAATCCTAGGTTAGTTTAAAAATGTAAAATAGTGATTCGCCCATCGTGGGGTTAGGTTTTGTTAGGTTAGGTGGGCACATATTACGAAATTAGTCGGACGTTAATGCCCCTAGTATATTCGTGTTCTGCATCATTAGTAGAGTAGAAATATATCATAATTTTAAATTTTTATTGTGTTTTTCAGAAAAGCCCCTAAACTAGATAATTACCCCCGTAGCATATTCATGTTCTGCATCATTAGTAGAGTAGAAATATATCATAATTTGGAAATTTTTTACTGTTTTTCAGAAAAGGCCCTAAACTTAATAATTACCAAAAAATAATAACTTCTCTAAAATTGCAACCCCTGAAGAATTACAATTTTTCGTGGCAGTTACAGCACATTTTTTTAGTGCACCAGGTAAAACATCTTGCGTTTTTTTTTTTTCAGATCACAAGTGTAACATGTTTTACGCACTTCAAGTTTCTCTACATCACTTGTGCAAGGTAAAGCTTCATTGATATTTATAATACGGTGAATAGCATTCTTGAGATCCCTCTGAATGTGATCTTTTTTTCGCGACGTTCCATATGTGGTTTTGTGAGCTGTTCTGCTAATGTTTTTAAGAACCTGAAACGGCTTACAATCTTTTGTGCTTGATTGCTCAAACTAATGACGTAAGCATTCGATGCAGATATGTCCAACATTCTATAAAATATGGTCAAGGGCCATGTTCGCGTGCAACGAGTAGTAGAGTAATTTGATCACCTTTGATCAAGTAGATCAACTCCAATTTTGGTTTGGTTGTAGTATAATATGATTTCCGGTTTCTTAGTACTTTGGTCAACACTAGCAGTGTGGTGCATGCTTGAAACCATAACCACAGCCTTAGTTTTCTTAGGTGCGTAAGAGCACATGGTGATATCGTTCGTAAAACAAAAAAGCGATGACTGTCTGGCGCTGTCTGGTTGGTTTGAACTCAGGTAGTATCTATCTTTTTTTTTTTTGTTTTTTTTTTCTCCGGTGTACCTACATAAGTATGACACTTTTCTTTTAAAAGGTTGACGAGTTCTATCGAAGAAAACCAGTTGTCAGCAGTTACGTTCCTGTTAGATCCTTCAATAGGTGAGACAAGACGCAGAACGGCCTGAGTTGGTTTTGACAGTCGTTTTTGTTCCTGTGTCAAATTTATTCCATCAGAATCTTTACCAAGGTATATGTAAGCATTAAAAAGATAGCAGTTTCTTGCATCTGTAATGCACATTTTTTTTAGGCCATATTTGGCCGGTTTTTTTGGCATATACATTAGAAATCTACAACAACCGCGAAAAGCCACTAGCATCTCATCTACGCAACCGCAAGTTCCAATCGTGTAAATATCTTGGCAGTTCTGCATAAAACAATTAAAAAGCTCTGAAATAGGAGCAGACACGTCGTTGTTCTCTAGTTTCTGCATCATCAAATCTAATAGTATTCAGCATGACTTCCAGTCTGTTCTTACTAATAATGCAACAATATATTTCCCTTCCGGAACCATCAGTACTGTACCATGACGTATAATGCCCATGGTTTTCTCTGAATATAGCTGTATAAAATAACAAGCCAATAAAAGCTTGTAGCTCGATAATATCCTAATCTTGCACACAAATCTGCTTTTTGTATTTTGGTCTGATTTTCTGTAATTTTCTAATTGGTGTGTAGAACAATTTTATTTAGTATATCATCAGTAAACATAAGACTCCAAATATCCAGTGGCACAGTAGAATTATTGAGTATATTACGGAAGGCAGGTCTTACACCCGGCGTCTGTTGTACGATATTATGTTGCGGTGTTCTACCACGACTGATGTTCGGCGCAGATGCCCAGCGAAAACGATTAGCACCAAAGTAATTCCTCTTTCCGGGCCTACTCATAGAATGCAAGCACGAAAGTGGAATATCATCATCCGATGAGTCACTTTGAATTGCTTGAGTTTGTGAATGTGAAGAGACTGTACTTGAATCATCAGCATCACCGTCAATTTCGGAATCAGATTCACAGTTTTCAGGTTGTTCCAAATCCTCAGATACACAAGGTTCCACATCGCTACAGTCCTCTTCCGGCAAGTCATCGTCATCCGACACCTCTTGCCGTTGCCATCTTTGAATGTTCTCGTCTTTTTATTCTTTTGACACTAAAACAACAAATCTAAGTCAATACAAAAAAGTCACACAACCACCTACGTGCGGTCATGGAGACCCCTGACGGTGTTATTTTACATATCAAGACCAAACGCGCGCACGTCCTAACTCGCCGAGCACAAGCGTGATACTGTTTGATACGTACAAAAGGTACATAGACGCACTCTGCCGCACGACACTCACACAATTAAATTCTAAAATTCGTTGCGGTGTCTGTGACCGGTGGTAGGTGGTTAAGGGTTAATATAATCTTTTTTATCTTTGTGATTTACGACAGCATGTTGGTAACTAACACAATGTGATCACACGGATGTATGTTTAATATTTTGCTAGTTAGTGTCAGCATCAATCACTGTATAATTGCTTGAATTGTAAAACAAACTCCTCTAACCTTGGTATAATTAGCAATATAATTTTATTTTTGAAGTCTATATCAATACATGAGAGTGTAACTAGTCAGTTCATTCTATTATTCTCAACTTCATTTCCAGTAGGTAATCAGTAGCTAGATATTGTATTTTTCAGTCTGTTGACTTACAGATTGCTGAGCAAAGGCTTTGTAAGTATCTGCCAGGTTATACTAACTGAGAAACTGAAATGTGGTAAGTTCTTATTGGTGGTCATATACATTCTGGTTCCCACTCGTCTGTCTGCAGTGCTAGCCGGGTAAGAAATCCTATCTCACGAGATACACATGAGATGTTACTCTTATCATACACCATGTATTACTTATCTTTTCATTACATCACTTATTTACTTGCTTTCTTGTTGGACGCGTTTCGTGTAATATAATTTACTTCATAACTTTTCATGGTATTTGGGAATGTTCTGGTACATGTGATTTTTCTCATGTATCTTTTGATAGTGAAAGAATTAAGTAGTGGGAATTTTTCCTGTTTTCGTCACGCACACGTCAACCTATTACATTCTGTCTCACGTAGCCAAGCCAAGAACATGTACCCGCACGTACTCCTGTACTTACACAGCCAACAAAATCAATACTTAGTGGCGATTCAATGTAGTGGCCTACAGAAGAAAAACTTTCTTTAAGGATTTTGAGAAAGTATGAACAGTCTACGAGTTAGAGAGCCATAATTCTTATGCAGCTCTTTGTGCGAAGCTAGTGACACAGAAAACTACAATATGCCGGACAGACAGTCTACCACAGTTAGCGTGCCAGGAACATCATCTTATGTAGACAAATTATATTCTGAAACCAATTAAATTACTGCTAAATGCGAAATTGTAGAAAATGTAAATGTTGTTGCAAATGTTACCGCCAGTGCTTCAGGGAATGAAAATTCAGTTGTTGCACACAACCCGACTTTGGGTATTCTTATTCCAGTTAACACTGACGAGCTTATACAGTGCATACAAAATTTGTCACATAAGTTTGATGCACAAGGTAAAGAGCATAAGTATAATTTAGAAGTTTTAACAAAAAATTTGAATGCCAGATCTGAAGGGCAGAACCAAACTATGCATGCTAGGCTAGATGCTTAAACACAAAATAATACTCTATCACAAAAAGCAAAAAACTTCATGTACGGATTAAAGTTGTGCAAAATTTGAAACGCAGACACAACAATTTAGTGAATTAAGAACAAAGCTTAATACTAACTGGTGAAAGTTGCTGATGCAGTTTGCAGACACACAAAATTCTGCAGTAATTGCAAATTTTCAAGCTGAACCAGCAATCACGTTCAGCGAATCTTATTCTCAACCCTCAAATTCAGAAAACACAATTGAGGTAATGAAACCAAGTTCAGAGTCACAAGGCAAAAATTTATCTGCATTGAAAACTGAGGAATAGTCAGCGTACCTTACAAGCTGAACCTGGACACATGCAAGAAACTCACTCCTCTCGAGCAAAACGCAGCAGTGTATGTGCTACCTGAAAACACTGATAACATTTAGAACAAACCAAGCTGTACCCACCACAGATGTTCAACATTGTGTTTTGTGAGTAAAGTTACTTCATAAGGCATTGTTTGACAATGAAGTACCAGTAACTGAATTGAGGAAAAGCTACCCAAGCGAACGAATGTTTGTGCAACAAGGGCACTACTAGACCTACTGGTAGTACAGCTTCGCCACAAACTACTGCACGGTATTTTCCACTCTTTGAGGAGAGGAAGGACTGCAGAGGTAACCAGGCTGAATTCCAGTGGAACAACTGAAAGGATCAGTAAATTAACCACAGATACAAGAAGAAACGTGCTAGTCATCTAAGGGGTGGTTACACTAGTCTGCGCTCGTTTGAGATTCTGAAAGATGTTCTGCCCCGACTAGATCTGGCGACAATGGAGGAAGGCCCAGAAGGGATTCGACGGGAAGTCGACAATTTTGTTAGAAGATGCCTCTATACAGCAGCAGAAAGCTACAACAAGGAGCAGAGCAAATACATATAATGTAAGTTCATAAAGCATTCATTAATTTTTTGCAGGCTTTGCTTGAAAACAGATAATACAATGTACCTCTAACTGTCCACCTAGAATCTTTTGATTGTGTGTACATTGCCCCACCAACGTCAATTGCTAACCTTCTAGTGGTGCAGATCACAATTTGATTTAAGTATGTATGATGCTGTGTAAATATTCTGTAAATACATTACAAATATTAATAACTAGTAGATAAGTGACAAAAAAGAGTATAAGCCCTTTCACGGGGGGGTTGGGGGGGGGGTTATTGTCGCGGGCAACAATTCTTAGTTTATTTTTCATTTACATACATTTAAGCATTCAAACAGAGCAACTAGGGTTGCTGGACTCTCAGTAGTCTCCCTGCAGTTACTTGTGGCTGACAGCTATAATTACCTGGCAGGGCAATTGTTACTGGGTCAGCAATGCATGTGTTTGCACTGTAGCATTCAGATGTGGCAAATGCTGCCAACTGTGGCAGCTATCAACCCCAAAGTATCCAGTCTAGTTTCGCTCACAAACATGGCCGAGCACGTTGTTTGTACCACAATGAATATGGATGACAGATTGGATGTTGGCAATTTTATTTCGGAAATTGAGCAGCATCCAGTTGTATGGAATATTTCAACAAGATAGTCTCTGCCTCTAATTGGGTTCCACATGTATTGTGAGAACATATTCCTTAGATTTCTTCTTCCTCCTACTCCCCTCCCTCTACTTCATCCTACACCTCCCACCATCCTATTTCTCCTTTTCCTCCTCCCCCTCTTCCCCGCTGCCTTTTTCTTCACCCCTCTTCCCCTCCTCGTCTTTCTTTTCCTCATTTTCCTCTTCCCCCTCCTCATTTTCATCAGCCCCATCAACCACCTCATTCTACTCTACCCCCTCATCATCATCCTCTTCATCCTCCTCCTTTTCCTTCTCCAACTCCTTTTCCTCCACCTCCTCCTTAGTCTCCTACTCCAGGTGATTAGAGTTGCAGATGACTGTAAATGCAAGTACCTAGTTGGGGTCCTGAGAGTTGGATGCCCTAAATATTTCACGAGTGCTTGAACTTGCGAGGGAAAAGTTCGCACATGGACATGATCCTGCTATTTACTCCTGAGAGGTCTACACTTATCGAGAGTGAATACAGACTTTTCACAAAATTGCTTGCAGCTAAATTATTGTAACTGACTCAGTTGTGTTGTAAAGTGTTTTGTGAAAGGAAGCCACTTCGCAACACACTCATCAGGACTGTTCTGCTTTATCTCAAAGTATTGCTCTATGTTCAAAAAAAGCAAACAGGATATTATCTGATACAAGTTTATGGCCAGCTATATTAAATTCTCTTCTATTAGTGTCAGTATATTTGGCTTTCAAACTAAATATGAATGTTGTTGTGTCAACTTGTGAAGTGCATGTTTCAGTGTTGTTGGAGTGTGGGGCAAACACATGGCTGACATGTGTAGTGCCCTTGACAAGGTGTCCCCAAGCACTCGAAAACGCTTCTTTGACGGCTTCCCCAATATTTTGAGGAACAGCGTTGGTCGGAAAATCTACAGGCAGTTCCTGCAAGAGTATTTTGAAGAAGAGAATAACATAACATTTTGGGAATTGTGTGATGATCTGGTAGAACATTTTGAACAAAAGGACATGGATACCCGGTAAGTTGACTTTTTGTTTTTTGTATTTCAGCTTCACTTGAAAACACTTATTTGTACCAAATTATGTATCAAAACAATTTTTTTGGAATACTGTTGTCAAGGACAGAACTGTGCATCGATAAAGCACTGCAAGATCCTGCCTACATCAGCAAAGTTGGCTTGATGTTTGCAGACCCTGATGTCACTATAGTTCAGAACATTTGCCACATACGTTAATCAGTTACTTTGAAAAAGAATAATTGTTTTGTTAGTGTAATCATAAGAATTACATGTATTCTGACTTACAGGGTTTCTTTTGCAGTGCATATTTTTTCAAGGATGTGGCATATATAGGGCCGGATTTACCATTAGGCCGACTAGGCCCGGGCCTAGAGCTGCACATTTAGGGGATGGCATTACATAACAGGCAAAATAGCAAAAAAATATATTTTAGTGTTTTCTTAGAGCTGTTTGCTAGAATTAATATGTGTATTGATTCTAAAATAAATCCAATTAATATACTCTTAAGTGTTTGGGAGTCAATAGTTTTATAATATTAATGAGAATTCTTATTTCCTCCATACCCGCCAATGCCAGCTTCCAGTTCATAGTTATCAGGGGACAGAAACTGGTGTAGTTGGAGCAGCATGAGACTTGCTAGATCTTCATCGAGTTTCTGGTTTTCAAATTTCACTCCGCTAGTAGCTGACAAGTGATAGTAGTTTGTTTTGAGTTCTAACGGAAGTTTCATTTTTTGCAACAAATAAAGGAGCAGAGTTTATGATTTATGATTAAAAGGTTTTACATGTGCTGGAAATTGGTGGCAGTGTGCAAAGTATCTTCTTGCGACCAGATACTAACATGTAAATGAATATACTTGACAGAAAGTTAACATAAATAATTTAGTTCATAATAATTGTATTACCAATGAGAACCGTAAAAATTATGATCATAAAAAGAATATGCATGAATTTGATTTAAGCTCAAGCAAAAATATGTTTACTGCCGTAAAAACACACAATCACCTTATTATTAACTTAAAACCCAGCATTTCATTTTAAAGGAAATGCTAATAGACATGGAAATGATTGGTGAAAAATACTTGAAAAATGCTGTCACTGGCACTTACTCATCAAAATAGCTGTAGATTATAATGACAGAGAAAAGTGGTCCGCGCAGAATGAAGGTGCGGTGGGCTGACTTTTACTTGTCTTAGCACATCTCCAACATTTCCTTAAGGTTTGCCGATAGTACTTTCAAAATTATGTGGTGGAATGGTGACATGCAGTTTGTTTAAATTAAGTTTTGCAAAAAATTCTGAGAATGCAGTGGTGTAGGTAGTGGCTAGATCACTCACCTTCTACTAAGGCGGGGTCAGTACTGGATATTAGCATATGGGAAAAGTGGCAGACGTTGCCGTTGGCTGGTAGGTTCTCTGAGTACTCTCGTGTCTCCCACTGTTACATTCCTTCTCTCCTCCACCTGCATGTCACTTTACCCTCAGTAGTGCTGCAGACAGCTGTTAAATGCTGCTATCCCATCAACAGACACATGCTTTTATATTTCAAAAATATATATTAAGTTTACCTTCGTTATATTGAAACTCTCAAAGGAACTGTAAGACACTTTAAAAGCACATATGCAATGCAGTTTGCACTAAACTGTAGCACTAAACATAGATTTCGGGCAAGTCGTTATTACAACCGTTATTTGTACGACTTTGTTGGATATTGTAACGTTGGCACGCGCACAGTTACAGCCGGTTTTACGTTGCCACTCGGCGATAACTTTCCACTCGACTAGCTCAAGACGNCGTTGGCACGCGCACAGTTACAGCCGGTTTTACGTTGCCACTCGGCGATAACTTTCCACTCGACTAGCTCAAGACAGAGTAACACGAGACTCTCTAAAATGGACGCCAATTAATTATGAAATAAAGTGAAGTTCCGGTGCATTTGTTCTATACTTTTATTGAACAGTTAAGTGACACATTTCACATCCAAAGTTCAGAGTATGCAGAGTATGAACTGTTCACAGATAAATAGACACGTGCAGAATAGAGCCACAGTGGTTTACGAATTATTTCAGTTCTTAAAACTTGCCTGAAGAAATAACCAATGCAGCGACCTCCCACACAGACGGAGAAATAATTTGATAACGTTTAGTGTGCCGGTGTGGGGGTTAGCGTCACGCCCGACGCGGCCTAGGCGAGTAGACAACTGCTCTGTATCAACTGAACTGAGTGGCGACAGGCACATGCGTACAAGTGCTGCCTATCACCCCCCTCTCCTGAGATAAGGGCCTGGCGAGCCACGCACGTTCTCCCCAAGTTATCGAAACTGCGTCGTACAAACTAAAACTGTCGACGCAGTCGGAAAAAAGCTAATCTAATGTTGACGCTTACTGAAAACTACGACGTTTGAAACGAAACTGCAAACGTTTGCCCGATAAACGTACTATCACGGTAAAACATACCAACACTGCTTTAATTTTGAATACAGATAAAAATATTATCGAGCTTACCGAAGCGAAAGAAAACGAATTGCTTGTCCCGAAAATTAAGAATACTGCGTCATAACAATATTTAAGAGAAAAAGGT
Organism: Clitarchus hookeri; assembly: GCA_002778355.1. Taxonomy (NCBI): domain Eukaryota; kingdom Metazoa; phylum Arthropoda; class Insecta; order Phasmatodea; family Phasmatidae; genus Clitarchus; species Clitarchus hookeri. The sequence goes on from NQII01001683.1 coordinate 154,656, forward strand.
AATATTTAACAGGTTTGAACTTACAAGTTTGTTGACTGTTC
>NQII01001683.1:154707-206128 GCA_002778355.1 Clitarchus hookeri
GTCTGACGAGACTAAGGACAGCGAACTAATCCCGAAGACAGGATAAGATAATTTTCATAAAGAGTGGAGTAGAGAGATTTGAACATAGTAATCTTGAGAGCCGATGGGGGTGAAGCGAGGTGAGTATGGTGCAGCGCCGGAATGCATATATGGGGGAAACGTGAGATTCCAGAGAAAACCCATCGACCAGCGGCATCATCTGGCACGATTGCCACGTGCAAAACTCCGCGAGTGACCCTACCGAGAATATAACCCCATTCCCCTTGGTGGGAAGAGATTAGTCTGACCGCTATACACTGCTGCCCCCAGATAATTTTCGTGTTGATACATTTTTCAATACACTTAGAGAATAATTTAAATGTAGTGTACATATTATAGCTTCTTAATATGAGAATGACCGTGAGCTATATATAGTATAGAAAGCATCTGAAGATGAAGGAAATGCTAACATGACAAAATTTTGTAAATTTTTACACTTAAAGGGTTTTTTCAAAAGTGTATCCAAATGTGAGCATACCAATCAGAATAATACTTAGTGCTGCATTGGTCAATTGTCCAGTCAAACGCATCTTTTCTACTCTACGGCATGTGAGAAACTACACTCATTTATAAAAAAAAACAGAACACTATGAACGAATCGTGTGAGTACAAAGATGGCTACCACACAGTATTGTCATTGCCTGAAGTGTCATATTTGTGTTTGTTGCTGTTTGCTTGCGCGGATGCACCATTAGGGGTCATGTATGTCCCTCCATCATTCATAGCTGCAAAACACAGAATAAAGTTTTAGGTCTTAGTAGCAGTGTGAGCCACAACATCAAATTCAGTGAACACTCAGCATACCCCGACGGCACATTCTACAAGCGTTTGTTCAGTTGTATGAGTTTGAGAAAGGCGGCATCGTGGGCCTCCAACAGTCAGGTTGGACTTGAACCATCCTGCCTACACTATGAATCTATGCTGGATGCAGTGGAGTCAGGAGGGTACACATACTTGTAGAGAAGTTTCCGGTTGACCCCAGCGGACCACCTGAAGGGAGGACTGTTTCATTGTGCGACAGGCTGTAATCACTCCCCAGGTGTCGCTGTGTACCATCCAGAGACATGTCACTGCAAATGTGGGTACGCCTGTGTCCACCACTACAATATCCAGGCGACTAGCAGAGCAGGATCTGTCGTCGCGGCTTCCCTTTCGACATCTACCATTATGACCTGAGCATTGCCGAGCATGTGTGACCTTCTGCCAGGGAACGGGCAGCATGGCAGCTTGCATACTGGTGACAAGTATGTTTAACGACGAATCACGTTTCTGTCTGGATACAGACACCTGCAGAATTAGTGTCTAGAGACGTCCTGGTCAGTGCTGGGATCCACGCTTCATTGTAGAGCGGCACACCGCCCCAACGAGAGATGTTATAGTATGGAGTGCCATTTCCAACGAGTCCTGAACTTCGCTGGTGATGATTGAAGAAACACTGACAACGCGGCAATACATCCAGGAAATTTGACGATCATGTGCGTTCCCCTTCCTAGTGCAGCTTAACCCCATTTCCCAGCAGGATAATTCCCAGCTTCACACACCAAGATCCCTAGTCCTCTCGCCCATCGTTAACTTTGAGGACCAGATAGGATGGCAACTTTGGCCAGCTGCAACTACGACGGATTTGGAAAGTCAGTTGCGTTAGCTGTGGCATAATCTTGCTCAGGAGAACATCCGATGTCTTGTTACCGCCTTGCCTTCAGATAGACAAGGTGGTACATACAGTGATAAAGAGTTACCTTAACTGGTATGTGCGTAAACTCAATAAGCAACCGTGTCTAATAGCACAAGATTTTCTTCTAGTCAAATTCTTGCTACAAGTTGTCTGTATTTTTAATATTAATTGCACTATAATGGTCTCAACCTCTTACAAGTTATGCAGCTCAAGCCTCTGCTTATCTTAAGCTATCTGAGTATTAGCTATTGCCTGTAACCACTGCGCCCCTCCTCACACTCACGACGTTATTGCACTTACTACTGATTGAAAGTCTAAAAGTTGGTTTTCGTACGAGGGCTCTCGCTGAAGCCTGCCCTCGCCAGCTCCTGGGTTTGCTGGTTCCGGCAGCCGGAAGACGCAAGTCGACCCCGTGTGTCCGCGCGTTATGTTCGCGCTGCTGACCTAGATTCTGCTCTGTGGCTCTTTTGTTTTCATGTTTCTCCGTGCCTCCCATAATATTTCTGCTCAGGTGTCATCCCTTCAGCCTTCACGCTGGAACGCTGTAACAGTCTGTATGCCTCCATGCTTCAGGTAGTTAAACACCATACTAAGTGCATCCTGTAAGTGTTGTTGTTTCCCAGTAATACATGCTTGTTGTGGTACAATATTTTGATGTTTTCTGTATACATACTACCATGTCCTGTGCCACTTACATGCCCCTGCGATGGCACATTGTGTGACCATTTTCTTTTGCGAATGAGTGTACTTGCTGTTCTCATTTTTTAAATTTTTTGGGGCATTCTTAATCTATTTCAGGAGGAGATTTCAACTGTTTTTAGATTAGCTTTTTACAAGAATGCATAACGTAACAACTGAATGTAAATGTTTCAAAATTAATCAGANCTTCACGCTGGAACGCTGTAACAGTCTGTATGCCTCCATGCTTCAGGTAGTTAAACACCATACTAAGTGCATCCTGCAAGTGGTGTTGTCTCCCAGTAATACATTCTTGTTGTGGTACAATATTTTGATGTTTTCTGTATACATACTACCATGTCCTGTGCCACTTACATGCCCCTGCGATGGCACATTGTGTGACCATTTTCTTTTGCAAATGAGTGTACTTGCATCCAACCATGGTGAACGACAGTTTATCAGCAAGGTAATACTGAACATAGAAAGGAGTTTGCCGTGGGATGTGGACTTTGAGTGAGGACATAATAACTTCTTTTACCCAAAAGAAGGCTAGAAAGAAATTATCTCCAAATAAGAGGATAATAATTAATATATTTTGCTGCTGTTAAAAGTTGTACTTTTTTAAATAAACTAATTATAAAATCTTTTTCTTGCTATTAAATAATATTTTATATTGTAATTTAAAATGTTATTAAGTGCTTTCTCTTGTGTCCATATATCTTTTCTATTGGTGAAACATAGTGACGATTAGTGGAGTGATGGTGAAAAATATTATTGTTTTGATTGTTCTCATTTTTACATTTTTGTGGCATTCTTAATCTATTTCAGGGGGAGATTTCAACTGTTTTTAGATTAGCTTTTTACAAGAATGCATAACAACTGAATGTAAATGTTTCAAAATTAATCAGATGTGATTTTATTTCTTGAGGCCGTTCCTGACAACATGTAAGTAAAAGGTGGCTCGAGCCTCAAATGCAGCATGCATATCGTAGAAAATTCTCATGCCCGGAGAGAATGTGAAGCCTGGACATTACCTACATTCATATAGATGGAAAATGGAACTTGCACTGGCAATGAATGATATGATAGAGAGAGTGAGAGGGGAGAGAGAGAGATACTGAATGCGACATCAATGACTTTGCCGAAAGGAAGACCAGAAGAAATCCCTACAAACAAAAAGTTAAGCTTACCATCGTAAATTATAGAGTTTTATAACAAGTTAATTCAATAACTTTAATTTCACCTTGTTTTAACTACTACTTGTTTGTAATTCAGTAATTCATAAAATATTAATGTTGTAATGTAGTGATGGCATTGGTCTTGTTGCTGTGTATTGTAAAATAATAAATGAAGAAAAACTGAAAAGTAATAACGGATTGGGAAGGCAGCAGCACTTTGTCTTAGGCCTACAGGCGGCAATGTGGGAAATCCGGCCCTGTGCATATAGTATGTAATGTGGGTGTATTCATGAACACAGCCAAAAAAAATCTATTATTTGATCACATGTGCGATTTTTGCTTTTGCTTATTGCAATTGATTGTTAATGAAATAAAATAATTATGTAGTTCACGTAAAGAGTTATTTTGTAATTTAGCAGTGAATTGAAGAAGCGGCACACATCTAAACAATTTAAAGCTATTGTTTTAAAGTTATGGAACATGTTATTGAGATTTCTTTAAAGCATTAACAAATTGCACATGCTATGTGGGAGTAATATATAATCATATTAGCTTAGTAGGAACAAAATTAGTTTAGTTTGTCAAGATCACAGTTTCCTGGCTTTCTTATTTATTATATTTTTAATTTCATATTTACTTAATGGTTTTTAGAATGTGCAATTCTTTTCTTAAAATATATGAGACATACTTGTTAACAAAAGTGCATTTAATATTGGACTTGGGATTTTTAATGGTGATAAGTCTCCAACATCCTCTCATCTCCACCCTTCCGAAAACAAGAAGTTACTGATCTAATTAATGAGCCTACTTTCTCTACATGTGTGCAAATAATTTTTAATGAAGTTCTTTAAAGCGTAGATGGTAGGCCTTGACATTTCATTTATAGAAATATCATCGGAGATGGAACCAGTAACATATACAACAGTAATAACACAATTACAAATACACACCTCTGCCTTACCACTACTGACTCACACTCACAAAAACCTTTTGTGCCATAAGTTAGCATAAAATTAACTGCATTATGGAGGTAGGATTTGGAGCATCATCTTCGTATATAATCAGTCCAATGTTTTAAATTNGCATAAAATTAACTGCATTATGGAGGTAGGATTTGGAGCATCATCTTCGTATATAATCAGTCCAATGTTTTAAATTATATGGTTTACTATCCTGAAATATTTACAGTGCCCTCATTTTGAAAATAAGTGTCTTACCCCACTCAATTTATGTAAGTTTACGTGACATTCTGTGGCACTAATGGTGTGCAAAATTTGGTGGAAATATGGCAAAATGTTTTATTTTTTTACCTGGCACAATAATTTTTTTCAAAAGGCCAGCAAAAGAATAATGTTAGCATACAAAACTTCACTTCTTTAATTGTTTAATAGATACGAGGGTAATCCCAGAAATAAGGTCTCCTATTTTTTTATACATAAGGAAAGCGTTTATGGTCTACAATATTTACATCATTGTAAAGGTTGAACATTTATCTATTTTTCTACATAATCACCATTCCGGTCCATGCATTTTTGTAGACACTGCGACAGTTTTTGTATGCCCATGTCATACCAGCTCGCCGCCATGTTGTTAAGGAAGCGTTGAACCTCATTTTTCACCTCATCATCGGAGCTGAATCGCCTTCCGGCCAAATGTTCTTTCAACTTAGGGAACAGGTGGTAGTCACTGGGTGCCAAGTCCGGACTATAGGGTGGGTGGGTGATGATGTTCCATTGAAACTCTTGCAGGAGAGCGACGGTTAGACGGGTGACGTGTGGGCAAGCATTGTCATGGAGAATGTTCACACCCTTGCTCAACATTCCTCTTCGCTGGTTCTGAATTGCCCTTCTGAGTTTTCTCAGTGTTTCACAGTACCTTTCAGTGTTTATTGTGGTCCCAGGAGGCATAAAGTTAACCAACAATACCCCCTTTCAATCCCAAAACACAGTTGTCATGACTTTACCGGCAGACTGTGTTTGTTTGAATTTTCGCGGCTTGGGCAAAGAGGGATGCCGCCTTACGCGTGATTGTTGTTCAGTCTCAGGTGTAAAGTGGAACGCCCAGGTTTCGTCACCCGTGACAATCAAGTCCAAAAAGTTGTCCTTTTCGTCTGCATAGCAGCGAAGAAATTTGCGGGAAGAATCAACACATTGCCGCTTGTGGTCTTCCGTCAGCATTCGTGGTACCCATCTTGCGCACACCTTCCGATATTGCAACTTTTCCGTTAAAATCCTGTGAATGGTGCTTCCGGACACCGCAGGAACCAAAATGGAGATATCATCCAGAGTGATCCGCCGATTTTCACGCACTGTTTTCTCAACCATTGCGACTGTCTCGTCACAAATTGACTGTCTCCCGCTCCTTTGTTCGTCGTTAATTTTAGTACGACCGGCTGTAAACTCTACACCACTTGCGAACGTTTTTGACATCCGTGCACGACTCGCCACACACTTCCTTCAATTAGCGATGAATTTCAATCGGTTCAACGCCTTTCGCGTTCAAAAACCGAATAACTGCGCTAACTTTGCACTTGGCGGTAACGTCCAATGGTAACTCCATTCTCAGCGGCTGCCAAGCCAAAACTGAGCGTCCCAGCGAGGCGTGCACATGCTCATTTGAAAGGGCGGGAAGCACACATCACAAAAATGTGGTCAATAGCCGCACAAACCGTTCTTTGTGTGAGTATGAAAAAATAGGAAACCTATGTTCAACCTTTACAATGATGTAAATAATTTAGACAATAAACGTTATGTATAAAAAAATAGGAGACCTTATTTTTGGGATTACCCTCATGTAACATACTAATCTAAATGATTTATTTTAATTCCTTAAAAAAAAAGTTTGCCGCACCTAATACATATATGCCCTACTACAGCATTACTTCCTTGTAAAATTAGATGTGAATCAATTGATTGGTCCTCAAGATATGGCATTACACATACATTTTTTCATGTGATCATCTTCATAAATGGAGGACAAAAAGGTTATTATGTACTCGCATGGGTAGTTATCCAGTGTAGCGGCTTTTCTGAAGGAAACGTCCTAGACCAACAAAAGCAGCATTAACGGGTTCTGCACAGCTTACCTTGTTCATATTCAGGAGGGCGTAATGTTAAAATAAGTAGAACGTATTANTGCGAACGTTTTTGACATCCGTGCACTACTCGCCACACACTTCCTTCAATTAGCGATGAATTTCAATCGGTTCAATGCCTTTTGCGTTCAAAAACCGAATAACTGCGCTAACTTTGCACTTGGCGGTAACGTCCAATGGTAACTCCATTCTCAGCGGCTGCCAAGCCAAAACTGAGCGTCCCAGCGAGGCGTGCACATGCTCATTTGAAAGGGCGGGAAGCACACATCACAAAAATGTGGTCAATAGCCGCACAAACCGTTCTTTGTGTGAGTATGAAAAAATAGGAAACCTATGTTCAACCTTTACAATGATGTAAATAATTTAGACAATAAACGTTATGTATAAAAAAATAGGAGACCTTATTTTTGGGATTACCCTCATGTAACATACTAATCTAAATGATTTATTTTAATTCCTTAAAAAAAAAGTTTGCCGCACCTAATACATATATGCCCTACTACAGCATTACTTGCTTGTAAAATTTGATGTGAATCAATTGATTGGTCCTCAAGATATGGCATTACACATACATTTTTTCATGTGATCATCTTCATAAATGGAGGACAAAAAGGTTATTATGTACTCGCATGGGTAGTTATCCAGTTTAGCGGCTTTTCTGAAGGAAATGTCCTAGACCAACAAAAGCAGCATTAACGGGTTCTGCACAGCTTACCTTGTTCATATTCAGGAGGGCGTAATGTTAAAATAAGTAGAACGTATTAAATAAAATAGTTAAAAGTACAAGCAGTTCGCAGCTTTTTTTACGTCGGACGCTATGATTCGTGCTGTCACCTTATTGGCTGTGGGTATCTGACATCATCATCACTGTCGTAAGACGTCATTGTAACGAGATTTTTGGGGCAGTTAAGATGCTCCACAGTGTGGTTGTGTCGTTGCGGGCGTGAGTTGTGATGTCCAAATCTTACCGATTTAAAAACTGAGAGTGCAAGAACGAGTGCTTCTGTGCGTAATATTCGCCTATGAACGAGTGCTTCTGTGCGTAATATTCGCCTATGAACGAGTGCTTCTGTGCATAATATTTGCCTATAAACGAGTGCTTCTGTGCATAATATTCGCCTATGTGGCAGGTGTTAACTTGTTTCGTCGAGTGAGGTAAGGTGTACAGCAGTTGAATTGGCCGAGGACAGAGGAATTGTACCTGCCGGCTACCTAGGAGAGTTAATTCATATTCTTCTGGAGTTTTACAGTTCCTTTAAATCCCTAACAACTTAGATTAGACTAAATTCGTAGGTTAGTTTAAAACCCAACAAACATAGGTTAGTTTAAAACCCAACAAACCGAGGTTAGTTTAAAACCCTACTATCCTAGGTTAGTTTAAAACCGTACTATCCTAGGTTAGATTAACACCTTACAATCCTAGGTTAGTTTAAAATCCATCACTCCTAGGCTAGTTTAAAAATTAAAAATAGTGATTCACTCATCGTGGGGTTAGGTTCTGTTAGGTTAGGTGGGCACATATTACGAAATTAGTCGGACGTTAATCCCCCTAGTATATTAGTGTTCTTTGCAATTAGTAGAGTGGAAATATACCACACTTTTCGGGGGGGGTGGGGGTTATACAGAAAAGCCGCTACACTGAATAATTACCAACATTACTTGTAAGTTCTCTTTCCTTGCATAAAAATTTTTTAGACTATGTATTTTTGTCCTAATCTCATGTTAAAATCTTAATTGTGGGGTTTTTGGGATGTACAAATAAAATAAACGAAAACATGTACAGAAAATGTAACAAGGGTAANAAATCCATCACTCCTAGGCTAGTTTAAAAATTAAAAATAGTGATTCACTCATCGTGGGGTTAGGTTCTGTTAGGTTAGGTGGGCACATATTACGAAATTAGTCGGACGTTAATCCCCCTAGTATATTAGTGTTCTTTGCAATTAGTAGAGTGGAAATATACCACACTTTTCGGGGGGGGTGGGGGTTATACAGAAAAGCCGCTACACTGAATAATTACCAACATTACTTGTAAGTTCTCTTTCCTTGCATAAAAATTTTTTAGACTATGTATTTTTGTCCTAATCTCATGTTAAAATCTTAATTGTGGGGTTTTTGGGATGTACAAATAAAATAAACGAAAACATGTACAGAAAATGTAACAAGGGTGATTGAAAGGTCATGTCATTCGTTTTAAGTTATACTGAGCAAAATTTATTTTACAAATAATTATAGACTGCCGCTACAAATAAAATACATGCAAACATTTCCTTATTTTAAGCAAATTTAAAAAATTGCGAAAACATTTTATAGTATGACTTTAAAGATTTCTTAAAGTAACTCGTATCTTTTTCCACTGTGAATTATCTCATGTCTCAGGGTTATTTTTTATTACTTGTACATCCCAAAAACACTAAAATTGTCATATTGATATGCCATTATGCAAAAAAATATGTGGTCTAAAAAAATTTTTATTCTAGGAAGTAGTAGTGCTTGTATGTAATGTCAAGGTGAGCAGTATTTTGTACAAAAATAAAATAATACATTTTTTTTGTGCCTAGCACTTTTAATTTTTCATGCCATTTGTTAGTTTTAATGGTGAGCTTGCTTTGCAGAACAGCAGACAGGTGCACCACATTCACAGACCCAAACACAGCATGCTGATCTGAGTGAGGGACAATATGGACCGAGGTTACCAAATACTAACCAGAAGGTAACTTTGGTTCCAGTCAGTCCACAACTTTCCATCATTCTGATCAACATTTTTTTCTTTTGACAGCCTACCTTCTTTGCAAAAGTGCAGGTGGAAGCAACCTGTGTATTTTTTTTTTTTAATTTGCCATTTAAATAAATTATTAGGAAATTGTTATTCCCTTGATTATCTGATATGGTATACTGACTCGTATACAGCACACCTTGTTACAAAAAAAAACCGTTTTGTTTTACACATGTGAGTATATTATGCTGTGCAGGATTATCTCAGACTTTTTATAATTTTGATCAGCTACAAATATGAAGGTATAATTTCAGAATTGTAGTGCATAGATGGAGCTCTGAATCACTACGGTAAGAATTTTGGCACAAAAATGTAGAATATATGAATACTTAAAAGTATAAGAAATGAGGTAAAGGCCCTTTGGTTATTTTGACAAAACCTATGGTACTGGCAAGATACTATTGTACTTAGGGGCAAACATGCAGTTAAAATTACAATAATTGTCGCAGTAGGCTGCTCATTGAAAACACTTGACATTTTTAATGGTGTAAACATACAGTATATCTTAACTTTTTTTGTTGCATTTAGTATAGCAAACAGTACAACCATAGATTAACAACTATATAACGCTGCACCGTCTGGGACGATGGTAGAAGTTACAGCTAGGTTAGCTCAATCTGTAGAAACATGGAATATTAAAGGTGCCAAACGAATATAAAAATAAGTCAAGTTTTTGTTTATTTTAGTCTGTACTTTTATTTATCATTCCAATGAAACAGTTCACATACTGGCTTCCGGTATGCAGAGTCACGAACAGCTTCACAGACAAACAAACCGAGAGCAGCACCACAGTAGTTTATTGATTATTTACATCTTGAAAACTTGCATCGCTAGAGAAAATACAATGGCAGCAACCTCCCACACCGGCGGAGAAATAAACGAGCAGGATAAAGTTTGCCTGTGTGGGGGTTATTTGCCACGCCCAATGCGGCCTCGGCGAGTTCTGGTTGTCTGCTGATTTCTGTATACCGCTAGCAGGCGATATGCACACTGAGTTTTGTTGCCGCGTGCGTATCCCCACCCCTCACGGGTACCAAAACGTAACCAAATAAGGGAATGGCGTGGACCGGCATCCTTTCCCCACGCCAGTCTAACTGCGTAGCCATCCGAACTGCGTCGTCGGTACAAAATAATCAAACCTAGAACAAAAACTTGTCTACTTCAGTTCTGAAAGCTTCTATCTACTAATGCTGATGCGTAACAAATACTAAGATTTTCTGAAATGGCAAGCATATGCCCAATAAACATAACTACCACGGCTTTAATTTTGAATCCCAATAAAAATATTACGAAGCCTCGCAAAACTAAATAAATTTAACCATTTATCCTGATAATTAATATATTGCGTCGTTACAACTAGGAACTATAATAATTATATAGTTTTTTTTTTTTAAACTGTGCTTAGTACTATTAAACATGTGCCCTGAAAATTAGGAATAGTTTTAATTATTAATTTTTAGTACATATGNGGGGGTTATACAGAAAAGCCGCTACACTGAATAATTACCAACATTACTTGTAAGTTCTCTTTCCTTGCATAAAAAATTTTTAGACTATGTAATTTTGTCCTAATCTCATGTTAAAATCTTAATTGTGGGGTTTTTGGGATGTACAAATAAAATAAACGAAAACATGTACAGAAAATGTAACAAGGGTGATTGAAAGGTCATGTCATTCGTTTTAAGTTATACTGAGCAAAATTTATTTTACAAATAATTATAGACTGCCGCTACAAATAAAATACATGCAAACATTTCCTTATTTTAAGCAAATTTAAAAAATTGCGAAAACATTTTATAGTATGACTTTAAAGATTTCTTAAAGTAACTCGTATCTTTTTCCACTGTGAATTATCTCATGTCTCAGGGTTATTTTTTATTACTTGAACATCCCAAAAACACTAAAATTGTCATATTGATATGCCATTATGCAAAAAAATATGTGGTCTAAAAAAAATTTTATTCTAGGAAGTAGTAGTGCTTGTATGTAATGTCAAGGTGAGCAGTATTTTGTACAAAAATAAAATAATACATTTTTTTTGTGCCTAGCACTTTTAATTTTTCATGCCATTTGTTAGTTTTAATGGTGAGCTTGCTTTGCAGAACAGCAGACAGGTGCACCACATTCACAGACCCAAACACAGCATGCTGATCTGAGTGAGGGACAATATGGACCGAGGTTACCAAATACTAACCAGAAGGTAACTTTGGTTCTAGTCAGTCCACAACTTTCCATCATTCTGATCAACATTTTTTTCTTTTGACAGCCTACCTTCTTTGCAAAAGTGCAGGTGGGAGCAACCTGTGTATTTTTTTTTTAATTTACCATTTAAATAAATTATTAGGAAATGGTTATTCCCTTGATTATCTGATATGGTATACTGACTCGTATACAGCACACCTTGTTACAAAAAAATACAATTTTGTTTTACACATGTGAGTATATTATGCTGTGCAGGATTATCTTGGACTTTTTACAATGTTGATCAGCTACAAATATGAAAGTATAATTTCAGAATTTTAGTACATAGATGGAGCTCTGAATCACTACGTTAAGAATTTTGGCACAAAAATGTAGCATATATGAATACTTAAAAGTATAAGAAATTAGGTAAAGGCCCTTTGGTTATTTTGACAAAACCTATGGTACTGGCAAGATACTATGGTACTTAGGTGNTTGACAAAACCTATGGTACTGGCAAGATACTATTGTACTTAGGGGCAAACATGCAGTTAAAATTACAATAATTGTCGCAGTAGGCTGCTCATTGAAAACACTTGACATTTTTAATGGTGTAAACATACAGTATATCTTAACTTTTTTTGTTGCATTTAGTATAGCAAACAGTACAACCATAGATTAACAACTATATAACGCTGCACCGTCTGGGACGATGGTAGAAGTTACAGCTAGGTTAGCTCAGTCTGTAGAAACATGAAATATTAAAGGTGCCAAACGAATATAAAAATAAAGTCAAGTTTTTGTTTATTTTAGTCTGTACTTTTATTTATCATTCCAATGAAACAGTTCACATACAGGCTTCCGGTATGCAGAGTCACGAACAGCTTCACAGACAAACAAACAGAGAGCAGCACCACAGTAGTTTATTGATTATTTACATCTTGAAAACTTGCATCACTAGAGAAAATACAATGGCAGCAACCTCCCACACCGGCGGAGAAATAAACGAGCAGGATAAAGTCTGCCTCTGTGGGGGTTATTTGCCACGCCCATTGCGGCCTCGGCGAGTGCTGGTTGTCTGCTGATTTCTGTATACCGCTAGCAGGCGATATGCTCGCCGAGTTTTTTGTTGCCGCGTGCGTATCCCCACTCCTCGCCCCAGGGTACCAAAACGTAACCAAATAAGGGCATGGCGTGGACCGGCATCCCTTCCCCACGCCAGTCGAACTGCGTAGCCATCCGAACTGCGTCGTCGGTACAAAATAATCAAACCTAGAACAAAAACTTGTCGACTTCAGTTCGGAAAGCTTCTATCTACTAATGCTGACGCGTAACAAATACTAAGATTTCCTGAAATGGCAAGCATATGCCCAATAAACATAACTACCACGGCTTTAATTTTGAATCCCAATAAAAATATTACGAAGCCTTGCAAAATGAAATAAATTTAACCATTTATCCTGATAATTAATATATTGCATCGTTACAACTAGGAACTATAATAATTATATAGTTTTATTTAAAACTGTGCTTAGTACTATTAAACATGTGCCCTGAAAATTAGGAATAGTTTTAATTATTAATTTTTAGTACATATGNAAACTGTGCTTAGTACTATTAAACATGTGCCCTGAAAATTAGGAATAGTTTTAATTATTAATTTTTAGTACATATGCCAGTTCTGGTAGAGTTATTTCCAGAGCATGTGTAGTGGAAGTAAAAGAAAACTATTATTTTCTTCTTACTAAATTGGAATGCTTCTCCCTGTGTGAAATCAAATGTGCAATGACAGCATCTGTCTTCGGAGGTCCATACTACGTACTCTTGATTTGTGTGTTATTTACTTGAAATATTCATTCTCGAGAAAGAAAACATGAAAGTGGTGGTACTTTTGAACTTCTATACATGCTAGTAATATTCTACAATGGTTGAGTGTCTCTTTAAAGGCATATTAATGATTCTTGTGTTAATGTAGACACCACATATTCATTCTCATACAAAATCCTGTTGTTGTTTTTTTTNTTTGTGTGCATAGCATGCAGCCTCGTGTTTGTTACATCCTGAGAGTTATCCTGTAAATTGTTAAGTGTGTTTGTGGCTGCCAGTTGTAATGTTGGTGAAACTAGCTAGAGTTGTAATGTCCTCATCAAAAGGCTGACTCTGCATATACCCACAGATTAATTTGAATGTGCCACATTGTTATGACACTTGGTCTAAAAACCAGTATTGCTTTTTATTCAGCAAGCAGTTGCAAAGATAGTGTACTTAATGCCTGTTGTTATGGATGGCTCTTATGTTTTCTTTGATCTATTTGTGCTGAAAGGGATCATATTTTAATCATTCTGTTTCTTTTATGCGCTTTTGTTCGCCGCATTCTATCTTCTGTCTCGCGTCTTAAATTCTGTTTGGAAGTTACGTGAGTTTCCACTAAAATGATGTGCCACAACTTTGGATATGTACTGAATAAGAATTTCAAAATCACTAAAATTATGTAATGTATTCGAAAGCATGGTTTTGACATCCACAACAGCAAATATATAAATAAATACTTTAAAAAAAAGAAGAGGAGGGTGGAGAGCATTTGTGAAGAATGACTAAACAAATTCACCATTTAAGAAAAGAGGTGTTGTATCACAGTTTAAGTGGCGTGTAGCTTGATGCACTGTTTCCCCCTTATTCTCATGATGATTATGATGATTGGGTTGTTTTATTTCCCTCCCCATCATGAAGTCCTTAGTATATATTCCTATCACCACCTTTATGTACATATAACCACATTGACTGGTTTTTCAGTCCTGTTGATTAACAAGCCATGTGACATCCACATGCCAATGTAATTGTTGTCCTCTACGCTCTCAACATCATTCTTGTAAGTTTGTAGGTACACTTACTTATAGTTAAAAAGTTGTTAGCTTTGCAATTTGAATTTATGTGAAATTAAAACAATTTATCTTATGTCAGTGAAGATGTGTGGATTTATATTTGTTTCTGTTGTGTTTTTTCCGTTGTTGCATACTAAAATTTGAACAAAGTCAGAAAGTTGAAAATAAACAAAATTTCAGTTTCTGCTGAAATTTTTTTTCCTTTGGGTATTTAGGGCCTTTGTTTAGCTAGTGTACAGTCTAGTCAAACTTGGAAGCTGTAAGTAACAAATATATCAGTAGTTAAGTGTGACATTTCATAGTGAGATTGTATGAATAGGTAATGTGACAAGATTATTGAATACTCGTTGAGGTTAGACAAAGAAACTAAACATGTATGCTAGTGTCACGGATTCAAAATAAAGTGCCGGAGAATCTATCTGTGGAAATGAAAATTATTATTTTGAACTGAGAATAAAAGAATAGGTTGGTATTGGAATTGAAAAGTCAAAAAATTGAAATTGTGACATTAGTGATAGTAAAATAGTAGTTTCGAGAAACACAGTTATAGTGTTAACAGAAGGACTGTCTGAACATGAAGGAAGATATATCCAAAAGTGAATTGGTGCTACAGTAATGCATTATAGCAAATCATGAATACATGTTTGGCAGTGGTTTCACTCAACTTTGGACATTGCAGTGATTCACTGCTTAAAACACATTGTGGAGAAGTTGACCAACTTCCAAGTCATTGTTTTTTAACACCATTCAGTCGGAATTTGATTTTGTAGATAAGTGAAAGTAAATAGTATCAACATTCAATAATAAATATATTTACCGTCGTCCATTTTCATTCTGTTTAGTTAAATAAAACAAAAGCTCAGATAATGAAAAAAGCATTTGAGAATAATTTAGCATACAGTAATTAATAAGTATGTAAAATCATTTTTTACTAAAAGAATTTATGGCAGCTAACATGAAATGAGTATGCATTCTTGTAATTTATCAACAAATTCAGAAAAATTCTTTTTAAACATAACAAACCATCCTTTTATTTTCCAACCTGTTATGTCATTTATGAGGTTAGTTGACTGCATCAGTGGTAGCATTATGTTTAGTTTTGTCAATACTAAAACATGTTCCAAGCAATTGTTTTAACTATAAGACTACTAGAAACCTAAACTGTACAGAATATTTTTTTTGCTGTAATTAATAATTTTGTAGCTGAACATGGCTGTGCATGTCTATAGAACAAAAAAAAAATTAAATACTTTTTTTAATGAAAAAAATATTATCTTATTGCTCGAAATTTTATGCTGTTTATATAATAACATGATGCAAAGATGTTGAAATTATAATGGTGGTTAAATTAAACTGTGACCAAGTTAAGAATTTTATTGTAAAATTTAAATTATTTGCACATGCTTGATGACATTCAGTACTGCAAGTAGGTAATTTATTTTTTGTACTCATTTTTGTAAAATAAATAAATGTTTTTGCCAAAATGCATTGTTTACCTTGATATAGGCCTCTAACTATTTGGCTTTTCCTAAGCCATTTCTCATAGCGCAGTAGCATTACCAACCCATGCATCAATACGCTGGCAGCAAAGCAGTCACTATCTGTCAGTGTACAACATGGTCGCTGTTTGTTGGTATGTAGTGTGAAAACTTAATGTGAATCCTTATAATGCATGGGATTCACTAATTCAAAAAGGTAACTTCACAGCACATGGAATACAAATATAATTTAATAAGGTCATTTTGTGTTCGTTGACTTTATCAACAAGATTACGTAAGTTTGTTGATATAAAAAGCATTGTGTGCTCAACAACTGCAAATCCTTCCAAGAGAGCGCTGTTCTTTTGAAAACTCTGGCTGTGGCATTGTATTGTACATGCCATACTTAATGGGTAAAGGCAACAGGGCCTCTGAGATTAAGGTGGGCTGCTAACTACATGGATACTGTTTAATAACTACTGAAATTAGTAGTGACGTAGATGGAGAATGAATATGACAGTTACAGCTAACAATTGTATCTTGTTTGTTGTATGAATTTGGCATAGTAATAATTAACCAAGGGCGGTTTTTCTGCAATTTCCAGTAATCCAAACCATGTATTTTTTTACAAGAACGTTGTGTACAATTGTGCAGATTTTTATTTGTCTCAAGTATGCTGTTATTTTCTATGTGTGTGTGTCCTACCTATACGAAACTTGGTTCTTTTTCATTGAAGATAAAAGATTAAAAGTTAGTTTGGATTTTATGTTGCGTGCTTGTGCACAGAAAAGCTAAAGCCAGCAGGACTTCTTCAGTTATATTGTGCTCCAAATCACTTGCCCACAGATCTGGTGTTCATACAGTATTTACTTTTATAATGTCCACACTTATTTGACCACGTTGTGATCATAAAAGATGGGATGCAAACAGTATGCAATGGAGCCAGAATTTTTTTTTTAATTCAACATAATGTTTTTGTAGTANCATAAAAGATGGGATGCAAACAGTATGCAATGGAGCCAGAATTTTTTTTTTAATTCAACATAATGTTTTTGTAGTATGTATCTGCAGCCCATGGGTCACATGCAGCCTGCCAGATTTGTCAAACTGGCCCGTGAACAATATATTTTATCAACAAAATTATTTAATATATTAGTTGCTTAATTTGGTGTCAACTGTAGCCATCACTTGTAAACAAATTGTAATAAAATTACCCATTATTTCATGTACAGTGTCACATTGATGCTGCACCTAATGGGTCTTCTTAATGTTGGTTGATGTCAGAGCCTCCCCCTCCCCCTCAACTTCCAGGCGGCTGGAAAGCAGGCGTCGTCCACTTGATGGGGTTATTGCGGGGACTGGTACTGGTACTGTTGGCATTCAGTAAGTTAATTATGGCCCACTGGGCACGTGGAAGAGCGATAGTGGGAGCTAACCTGATTTGAACCCAAGTGGGTGTTGTAGCTTGACAATTGTTCTAAGCTGTGAACCACCTTCTTTGAGTCTAAGGGCTTGCTATAGGTTACTGGCTTCTTTGGTGGTGAGAGGCAGTGGCAAAACAGCACGGGGGACATGTCACAGTAGCTCGTAGTCTAGGTTACGGCTTCCACTGGTCAAGCTGGCTGATGTACCCCTCTGTCGAGTTTAGAACATAGCTTAATACTAGCAGGTTGACGTGTGACGGGTACAGGGGATAGGCATTACACTGTTTTCACACCCTGCTATAGTTGTCCTGGGCAGGCAGCCAGGGCAGGCAGGTGACAACAGAACTTCAGGGGAGTCCCCCTCAGGGATGTCCCGAAGTTGAGAGAAACAGGGTAAGTCCCTAGAATTAGCTGATATAAGCCCTCGACGAAGGAAACAGGGCTCGGGGGATGCTCTTAATTACGTCTGTGTCGAGGGTCCTTTCCCCGGAAACGTCCTACCACACCCTCCCTCCACTCCAGTTGGAGCGCACGAGCAGCTGACGAGACACGAACTCCTACACAAAAAACGTGCGAGGTACACAGGGGATTTCCCATTTTCTCTCTCGAGAAACTGCTGACAGCTAACTTGAATATAGCAGGAGACGTGTTATTCAAGTGGAGCCAAGGAAGGGAGTCAGTGGTTCACGATCAGTTGTTCAGCCGAGATGGGAAGGAGTAGTTCAGCAGCCGCGATGCGAGACAAACAANAGACGTGTTATTCAAGTGGAGCCAAGGAAGGGAGTCAGTGGTTCACGATCAGTTGTTCAGCCGAGATGGGAAGGAGTAGTTCAGCAGCCGCGATGCGAGACAAACAAGGCAGTTATTGCGAGAGGCAGTCGTATCACCAGGCCGGAGTTCGGACTCGGCCCAGGCAGTAATGTACAATCAGTTGTTCACAGTCAGTTGTTCGGGAGCAATTATCGCCAGCCGAGACGGAAGTAGTTCGGCGGTACAGCCGCGAGACGAGATATGTGCAGCCGAAACGGGAGTAATCAGTTGTGTGACGAGAACCGTGCCGAGAATATGAGTAAATTCCCGGAAACTAGTGGCAGCCTCAGGCCAAGAGGCGCCATCGTAGTCGTGCGCCGTATGGTGACGAGGCAAGCAGTCAGTCAGTAAGTCAATAGTGACGTCACCGGGGAGAGAACCCAGGAACAGCCAAAACTTCATGTGTAAATTCCCGAGACAAACCCAGTAAAAGTTCCGAGAACTTGTGAGTTCATTTCCGAAAACGTAGTGGCAGTTTCCGAGGTGGGGAAGTCAGAAACGCGGGCCGGATTGTTGCGGGCGTCGACGAGGAGATGCGCTCTCCAACCAGGAACGCCAGCCGAGGTCGCAGACACACTAAAGTCCCCGGGAAACAATCCCGGACTTCTGAGATAGTCAGTCAAAGTCGCAGGAAGAAGCCAGCCGAGTACAGCATGCCAACGAGAGGCAGTCCGAGGGCCTGACAATGGGCCACCCAACTCACCTTGCCTCAGCTACCAACGAAGACAACTCACCAAAAGCCGCAGTCACAGATAAGTAGAGAAACGTCTCCCTTCAACAACCTTCCCCGACGCATAGCATTCAGTCCACCAGCCCTTCAGGCCTGCGACTGGTAGGGGGGCTCAGTCTCGCCAGTGTGTGTAAATACCTATTTTATATTCAGACAAATAAATTACTGGTGTGTTAAATAACGGAGAATATGAGTATTTGTTTACCCCTAACGCAACAATCACAGGTGCTCTTAGTCTGCTCCAAAATTATTTAACTAAATAAACTACTAGCCACCATCCTGAATAAGTCAGNCAATCACAGGTGCTCTTAGTCTGCTCCAAAATTATTTAACTAAATAAACTACTAGCCACCATCCTGAATAAGTCAAGTGGCCTAGTAGCGACAAGGTGAAAGTTGCTGATGCATGTTGCAGCCACACAAAATTCTGCAGTAATTGCAACCAGCAATCACGTTCAGCGAATCTTATTCTCAACCCTCAAATTCAGAAAAAACAATTGAGTTAATGAAACCAAGTTCAGAGTCACAAGGCACAANGAATCTTATTCTCAACCCTCAAATTCAGAAAAAACAATTGAGTTAATGAAACCAAGTTCAGAGTCACAAGGCACAAATTTATCTGCATTGAAAACTGAGGAATATTCTAGTCAGCGTACCTTACAAGCTGATTCTGGACACATGCAAGAAACTCACTCCTCTCGAGCAAAACACAGCAGTGTATGTGCTACCTCAAAACACTGATAACATTTAGAACAAACCAAGCTGTACCCACCACAGATNCAAAACACAGCAGTGTATGTGCTACCTCAAAACACTGATAACATTTAGAACAAACCAAGCTGTACCCACCACAGAAGTTCAACATTGTGTTTTTTAAGTAAAGTTACTTCGTAAGGCATTGTTTGACAATGAAGTACCAGTAACTGAATTGAGGAAAAGCTACCCAAGCGAACGAATGTTTGTGCAANTAAGGCATTGTTTGACAATGAAGTACCAGTAACTGAATTGAGGAAAAGCTACCCAAGCGAACGAATGTTTGTGCTTGTTCCCGTGATGATCTGGATGACCATCATGTCGAAGCGGTGTTTCTACAGCATGGTATTTTCCACTGTGTGAGGAGACGAAGGGCTGCAGAGGAAACTAGGTGAATAGGCAACATGCAAATTTCACAACTATAGCTGAAAATGATACTAACACATTTGTATATGCGTATGAAAATAAAAATGTGCCGTTCCATAAAAATCGGATTTGANAAAACACTGATAACATTTAGAACAAACCAAGCTGTACCCACCACAGATGTTCAACATTGTGTTTTGTGAGTAAAGTTACTTCATAAGGCATTGTTTGACAATGAAGTACCAGTAACTGAATTGAGGAAAAGCTACCCAAGCGAACGAATGTTTGTGCAACAAGGGCACTACTAGACCTACTGGTAGTACAGCTTCGCCACAAACTACAGCATGGTATTTTCCACTGTGAGGAGAGGAAGGACTGCAGAGGTAACCAGGGTGAATAGGCAACATGCAAATTTCGCAACTACAGCTGAAAATGATACTAACACATTTGTATATGCGTATGAAAATAAAAATGTGCCGTTCCATAAAAATCGGATTTGAAAAAGTTATTTTATTATTAAAACAAACTTTTGCGGCCGCTGTCACGTGAATGCGGAACGCTCTGTCATTGGTTTGACGTCACTAGTCATACGTCTGTGGCCGTCCCTGGCACGTTGCAAACACGCAGCATTAAAATGGAAGGCAACGTTGTGAAAGTGCAGTCACTCTTGGCTTGACCTCCGAGGATGTTGGATGTGAGGTCCTGCCTCTCTGGAAGTACTAAGCAATTTAGCTTGTGGACACACAGTGTGTTTGCCGCCTGGGGTGTCTCCTACCACGGGCATCTCGAGCCTAGCCCGTTTGGTTCAGCAGCGGAGCCCCTGTACAGCATTCTAGGTTGAAACTTATTGGTTCTAAAACAAAAATTTGATTTTAATTTACAAAAATTATTTTTGTTCCGAGCTGTTTCAATACAACTCGGGCCCTGGAAGGGCCCACGACTTTGGTGGCGGGGGAAAGCCTCCAACAGCAGGCCAAGCTAATATCCTCAGCTCCCCGAAATGTCCAACCAGGCTCCGTCCTGATGTCATCCGCAGGTGAAATATTTCGCACTATGCGGGGGGGGGGGNGCAGCTGTGAAGTATGAATTCACGCTACAGGGAGGGGGAATAATTTGTTTCTGTTTACCCAACTGGTTTCCCTGGATGTATGTTTAGTAGTCTGAATGACCTTGCTTGGTGCTCAGGGTGAATGCAGCCAAGGAGATCCTGTGGTACGCTGCAGATATGAACAACAAAATTAACTTGGATGAGGCACAGCTGAGGCAGTTGAGGGAGGTGATAAGCAGCCCGGGACAGGACGGCGCAGCATTGCTCGAGACACTGCACGATGTCCGAAACACTGCGCTTGACTGGTTGGAGGAGCGCTACCTCACCTTCCTCGAGTGCTGCGGCTCTGGTCAGCAGTGGTGACAGTGCCTTGGGGCTTGTGTGCATAGCATGCAGCCTCGTGTTTGTTACATCCTGAGAGTTACCCTGTAAGTTGTTAAGTGTGTTTGTGGCTGCCAGTTGTAATGTTGATGAAACTAGAGTTGTAATGTCCTCATCAAAAGGCTGACTCTGCATATACCCACAGATTAATTTGAATGTGCCACATTTGTAATGACACTTAGTCTACAAAATCAGTATTGGTTTTTATTCAGCAAGCAGTTGCAAAGATAGTGTACTTAATGCCTGTTGTTATGGATGGCTCATGTTTTCTTTGGTCTATATGTGCTGAAAGGGATCATATTTTAATCATTCTGTTTCTTTTATGTGGCTTTGTTTACCGNGTCAGTGTCTTTAGGTTTGTGTGCATAGCATACGGTCTCGTGTTATTACATCCTGAGAGTTACCCTGTAAGTTGTTAAGTGTGTTTGTGGCTGCCAGTTGTAATGTTGATGAAACTAGAGTTGTAATGTCCTCATCAAAAGGCTGACTCTGCATATACCCACAGATTAGTTTGAATGTGCCACATTTGTAATGACACTTAGTCTACAAAATCAGTATTGGTTTTTATTCAGCAAGC
The DNA here is from genome assembly GCA_002778355.1 of Clitarchus hookeri. NCBI lineage: Eukaryota > Metazoa > Arthropoda > Insecta > Phasmatodea > Phasmatidae > Clitarchus > Clitarchus hookeri. The sequence goes on from NQII01001683.1 coordinate 176,777, forward strand.
AGTTGCAAAGATAGTGTACTTAATGCCTGTTGTTATGGATGGCTCATGTTTTCTTTGGTCTATATGTGCTGAAAGGGATCATATTTTAATCATTCTGTTTCTTTTATGTGGCTTTGTTTACCGCATTCTATTTTCGTGTATCTTCTGTCTAGTGTCATAAATTCTGTTTGGTAGTTACGTGAGTTTCCACTAAAATGATGTGCCACAACTTTGAATATGTACTGAATAAGAATTTCAAAATCACTAAAATTATGTAATGTATTCAAAAGCATGGTTTTGACATCCACAACAGCAAATATATAATTTAATATTTAAAAAAAAAGAGGAGGGTGGAGAGCATTTCTGAAGAATGACTAAACAAATTCACCATTTAAGAAAAGAGGTGTTGTATAACTGCAGTATGTTGTGATGAGTAAAGATTCTATTGCATACTAAATTACCTGTCATGTGTTTGATTATAACGTTATTAATTCTGCCCCTTTAAAATAAGTCTCATTGTCTGAACTGTCTGCAGTGATTTTCTCATAATTAAATGTATAAGCACAGTTTAAGTGGTGTGTAGCTTGATTCACTGTTTCCCCCTTATTCTCATGATGATGATGATTGGGTTGTTTTATTTCCCACTCCATCATGAAGTCCTTAGTATGTATTCCTATCACCACCTTTATGTACATATAACCACATTGCCTGGTTTTTCAGTCCTGTTGATTAAGAAGCCATGTGACATCCACATGCCAATGTAATTGTTGTCCTCTATGCTCTCAACATCATTCTTGTAAGTTTGTAGGTACACTTACTTATAGTTAAAAAATTGTTAACTTTGCAATTTGAATTTATGTGAAATTGAAACAATTTATCTTACGTCAGTGTGGATATTTTTTAATGTCTGGTGTTTTTGTAATTTTTCTTTGATATTACTGGCGTTGATAGTCTTGCTCTGAAATTCTTTGTGTCGGTGCCCAAGAATAGAATAAAAGAGAATAGAATAGAATAAAAAAATTTTATTCATTACGTCAGCTAAGATTATTATAGAGGAATATAACAAGATGTTGACCACAATTTTGCATGTGCGTGTACATGCACATGCAAAGTGGTAAGAGTTATTTTACGTTTGTAGGATGTACAAAAATTTGTTTTGCCTATAGAATTGTGTCTTGTTACATTTACAAAAGTGAACCTACTCTGTAATACAGTACCAATATATGACAGTACAGTTGCATCATGATGTAAGAGTATTGTTACATTATGTGTGAACTTCCCCCTCCCCCTCTTCGTAATGATGGGTTGCCCACCCCTCCCCAAGGCAGACCAGCTACATTGCAGGTGCGTAGGGCAATGATTGACAGCTGACCCATAGTGGCGTCTCCATCTCCCCCCCCCCNTACACAAACTTTCTCATCATCTCTCTCTGCATAAGTGGATGCGCGAAGAAAAATTGTTCAGTGTTGGACCCCTGCTCCTATAAATAGCATTTCATGCCAAAGGTCTGCAGTCTGTGATAGTTATGTGGTAAATTGTGGCATATGGTGGATGGAGACTGGCCACCAAAGACTTGTGGCAAACGCACGTGCGAGATTGCTGCGGAGGGTGAGTTACCTGATGAGTAGAGTGTAGGTCTGTACGGTAGCGCTCAGCGCTCCATTACATTTCAGACAGGATATCCTGGTGGACCTGGATTGAACCGGTCGTACTGAATGGACGAGTGACAAATACTGGAACTGTCAGATGTTGAATATATAATTTTATTAGTACTCATATACTATCACTCAGGAGATGTTAAAAAAACTGTTTATAAAGACTGATTTTATGTGTTATATTGTTATTTTCTGAGGTCCTTTATTATTGTCAAGATATTAAGTCTAAAGCAATTTTTTGAATTGTTTATAAATAAATAAATTATTAGCTTTTTTAAAATTTAAGATCTCTATCCCATAAGGACTCTGGCTATGCATACAAACTTCGAAAAATTGTAATGGTATATTTGTTGTAAAAATTGATCATTCCAAATTTTGACAGGCTAGTTTCGAAGACCGAATACAAATCCAACAAAATGCATTCAGGTGCTAAATCTTTTACAGAATTCATCAGCACATTTTTCATGTAAAAAAAAATATATATATATATATATATATATATATATGATAAAATTGCTGTTCAGCTGTTCACCTGAACAAATAAAATTATTACCCAAGACTTTAAACAATTCAGTATAGTCCATTCACAGTTACTTCGAACTTTCTGAAGCTCTGCTTAAGTTCTACTTTCAGGCTATCCCTCTGCCTCATGCAGACAAAGCCTAACCAAGTCTAGAAAAGTACACCAAAGCGACAGCACACCATATTCTGCACACTTAATAATAGTTTGTACAACTATTTCTTACTAGACATTACCAACACACCTTTTTTGTCTCTATTTTTATTCATATTAACTATAAATTAAATAGAATTTATAGATTATTAAGTATAAATTTAATTTAATGAAAAATAAAATAATTATATGTCAACATAAAGTATTATTAAATGCTTGTGATGCACGACATATTAAGGAAACAGCCAAACACATCATACATGGGGTGATTTTTCAAGTTTGATTTAAAACGTGTGAAGAAACTGCAAAATAGACTACACCTGGCCAACCATGAAGATGCATCAAATTCCTTCCGTAACTTTAAATTCTAAAAGTTAGGCATGTATGCTGCGACAAAATTTCCCGTACGAGCTCGGACGGAAGCTTCCACGAGACGTGCTACCCGAGCCTGCCTGCATGCCTTTATAGAGGTTTCTTTGGAACATCCTATCCCACGATACTTGTTGCAACACAAGTAAAGACAAGTGAATTTTTTTATGATTTACTTCTGCAACTGTGGTTCAGGAACAACCTTGTTACTTTTGTGTTAAAGAAACACAAAGTTTACCTTAATTTTCACACAGTCGAATCAGTATACATTTTTGTGGTTTTTTATTTACTATTTACTCGTGTTAAATAGTTCCAACATACTCAAAATAAAATTAACAAAATTAATCTATTACCCTCTCTCCGATTGGCTAATATTTCAAACTTGTAGAAAACCTTGTCGCCTCACCTTAGGTGTATCTAGTGGGGTGGAAGTATGCAGCTTTTCTCCCCCCAGATGGCAGGAAAGCTGGTGCCACCAACTTAACAGTGTTATTAACAGGCGCAGGACGGGCTGGGGTTGGCAGTGCAACTTCAGCTCGCGGTGCACATGGAGGTGCCGAAGGAGGTGCTGGTCTGGTCTGCAGTTGGTGGATGTGGGGTGGCGACAATCTTCTTGGGAGGCTTAAGTGGCAGAGGTGAGACAGCTCGTGGTGTGTGCCACAACAAATCAATCTGTAAGCTGTGGTCTCTACTGGTAGCACTAAATGGTGTTGCCCTCTCTCTAGCAGCCTCTACTCGTTTCCAGATGTATACCCTGGCAGCACCCTGCCCTTCCCCTACTACGTCCCCAACCAAGGCCAAAGCCTGCTTGGTCACCTTATTCCGCCCAACCCTGTGGCGTGGCATAAGGGAGTCACGTAAACAGTGAGTGTCCAGTAGAAGTAGGTATGACCTGAAGGAAACAGGAAGTGGAGGGTGTGACACTAAGGTCTCCAGACAAGAAACTTGGTGGTCAGTAAGTCACTAGCAGACCCAAGCTCCTGTTAGTAGATGACAACAGTAGGATTAAGGAGTCTTATCCCATGTTACGCAGGAAGGTGGGAAGTCGCCATAGATGCACGTACCACGTAAAGACAGAGCTCCCTTTTGGTGTCAACTAATGACCTTCTGCAAGTAGGCAGCTGGGCAGGAAGTCACCAGCAGACCTAAACACCCACAAAAAGTTGGCAATAGCAGAGTGAGAACCTCCACTCCAAGGAGATGGAGGTTCCAAGTGGAGTTAGATAAGTGTCAGGGGTTCGGAATGTACCTGTTCCTGAAGAGTATAGGTGGGAATGGGTCGAAAACAGGAAATAGCAGGATTTAGGTACAAAAAGAAAGCGCATGGAAAGGTTAACACAACTAGCTTAGTTTATGCCTGTTTATTGTTGAGGCAATAAACATATATAAGCCAGTCTGTACCCAAACTGTGGCCTGAGGGGCTGATTTAGGATACCAACCAAGGTGCAGTCCCTAGTCACGGTACACGCGGGGGGGGGCGAGGGTAACCCCAAGTCGACGAATACACGGACTCTTACTGACTGAATGCGCGGTGAGCTGTGGAAACAGCTGTTTGGCTTGTCCAAGACATAGTTGGTTGACGGCGAGCAAATACTACTGACGGGCAGCGATTCATCTGGAACAAGATGTTAGCGAAGTCGGAGTGCATCCGAGTGGCGTTCTGCGAGTGAGCTGTGCGAGTCAGCTAGTGGTTGAAGTAGTCTGGTCACAACCGGGCAGAGTGACGCTCTGCTGGAGAGCTGTGCGAGTTAGCCTCGAACTGAGGACAGAGAGTCCTATATATACTCAGGCCACATGACCAAAACGGGTGTAGCGGCATGGAAGAGAGGAGAGAGAGACAAGAAGCGAAGTGAAGGTGGTGAGGATGGTTGCTCGCAGCACTTCTTTAACCTCGTGTGATGCGTTATGTGGCGTGTAGCGGCTACATCTCTTAGAGGGGGGCCACGGCTGTGGCGGAGGCTAGAGCAGAATGTAATGTCGCCCATGGCGTGTCCCCCCCCTCCACGCCCACCCGAAAGAAATTCTGTTAGCCGGAGCCACAGGCACGAAAGACGGACATCCTTCTCGATGGTGGCTGGACTTTCTCCTATCTCTCTCTCGTAGTAGGTGTCCTCATCACGCTCGACCAAGTGTCCGGTCAAACAGTGGGGTTAGGCATTAAAATGGTCAACATGACCAAACAGCATAAGTTTAGCAGACGTGGATCTGAAGGATCCTAATCCCTACCCTCGGATACGGGACTCTGATACAAATTAGGCTGAAGGCCTGGTTATGTACAATTATATCCCAATTGATTACGTTAAAAGCTTTAAATGGGATAAGCGGTTGCAAAGTTATTCACAGGTTTTTGCAAAGCTAGTGAAAAAGTAGAATATTACATTAGAATTACATCGGATCCTAGCCTTAAAGGAGCACCAAAGTTGACATGGAAATCAACCAAGTTCTCTCACAATGCGTGTAGATAAAGATGTTACTGGTGTAAATTACAAACTAGTGAAAAAATTCTCGCTTTGTTTGGCAACCCCTACTTACATTGAGAAAATAGAAGCTGCTACAGGATACGAAATTCGGCTGGTTACACTTCAAAATACAACAAAAGGACACTTAGGATGGAACCATTCAATTGTTTTCCTTGAGGTAAATGTCCATATGAATTTCTGGTCTTCCTTTACAGTTGTGACTCAGGTTAAAAAATAGAAAATTATCACGTGCAAAAAGGTACACAAGGTTTACAAGATTCAAGTAAAGACACTGGTTGTACACAGTTTACACAGAACATAGAATTTCATTAAGTTGACACTTAACACATTGACAAAGTGAGCAAAGGTAAATTACACAAAGGTGAACAATGAATAAGAGCATTAGGTGCAACGTGAATGTAGGTAAACAATAACAAAGTGCACGTGAGGCAATCTAACAAGGTTAAACAATGATTTTAACACGCAAGATTAAGACAAAACAAGTAATGTGATGTGAACCACGCATCCACGTGTGCTCTCGTGACCACTTGCACCTCTGCAGTCACCTAGGCGACACCGGGCCAAAGTGAACACTCAGTCGCAAGTACGTCAGTATGGTCAGCGGGAACTGAACACACCCGCCTTGTCGTCATGTTACTAAGTGACCGTTTTGCTTTATGTACCTTAACAGCTAACTTTTGGGGGAAACTAACAAGCGGTCCAACACGGTGTCCCCCCGAAAACCACAGCCGTCAGGTGCCCTGGCAGTTAGAGGGAATGGTGCAGCTCACGCCGCGACGATCAACATCCTTCCCACCTGCGTGACGTCGACTGTCCTGCTTGCTGGAATATCAGTGCTACATGATCCCAACTGCAGTTAAACAGTGGGGAATAAAATCACGAAGCAATACAAAGTGTCAAAAACACCGTAGCCAAATAAATTAAATTAATTTCTTTATTAAAACCTTAAATGTGCGTGACTACCCACACCCCTTTTCAGGGTTGGACTCAACCAGCCTACCCAAGCTGGAACACCTGGACTCACCCATCGGCGAAACAAACCGGAAACTGAAATACACTTGCAAAACTTACCGGAAACTGAAATGCATATTCAGTTGTACTGTTTTTCCAGTCAATTTTGTATGTTAATTATGTATAATGTTTAAAAGGGTAATGATGTATTTTTTTCACAGCAGACTGCCTATCAAGGCCTTACAGTTTTTACTTCATGTTTCTAGTACGGTGACATACCCCGTGATGTCACAGTCACAAACATAATTAACACTTAATTAATCACGGGAATGTTACCAACATGTTGTTCACCATGAAATTGCATTTTGTAGCTTATTAGTTAGCATTAAAAGGGTTTATGTTATTTTTTGCGTAATTTTTGGTGCTGTCTTCGGCCACCGTTAGCAAAAGCAAACACCATGATTTTAGTCTGACTTCAGCACTCTGCCCAGCCGGCAGCACGGGAGTTTCGCTCCATAAGGACCCCCTCGGCACATTCATTTTAGACTGGTCACTTTCATTTCAATGGTTTTTTCGTGTAACCGGACCGGAATCTGTTGCTTAATTCATACTGTCTGTGTTCCTGTCATCTTTAACAGGACTTAATGTGTACCGCGTAACTGCACCTAATTTTCATTGCTTAGGACCTTTTTGAACAGCAATGGTCACCGGCAGACCACAGTACAGGGTCCGTATAAACTTATCACATATCAGTGTACGTGCATTTGTATCAAAGAAGTAAGTAAACGTCTTGAAAAACCACAAGTGTTTTATTTACTTTACCGCTTGGAGTACTTCGGGCGCTGCACCCTATTGCAGCAGTAACAAGTGTAAGTAAGGCGTGCGAGGTGGTCTGCATCCTCGTCAGCATAAAGAGTGAAACCACTAGGCATGTGCAATTATTGGTAAGTTCATTATTTATAAGCACTACAGATCGACAGAGGACTCCATTGACCCACGGGCCATCGACTTCACGACCCTCACTAACTCATGCTCAGAGTTATGGTGCGGGGCAATTTCACCAGTTTTCGCCTTAATCTGGCAAGCTGGGTAAGGCAGGAACCTACATCAACATCCCTGGAACCCCCTACGCATTAAATGCTAGTGAAATTTTGCAGTTTAGACAACAATATCTTAAAAAGAGTGGTCGCACAAAACAAGTGAGTAAAATGGGGTTTTGAATGGTCTGGCCATTCAAGCGTTAGGCATGAGGCACTTTACTAATACATCAGCAAAGTGTAAGAGCGGTACAAAAATAGCACAAATATGATGGGTATACAAATAGTACAGAGTGGTACACACTGGTACAATACGAGTATACTTGGTTGGCACTAGTCACAGTTTGGCTTCCAGGCTTGCATTCGTCTAGGGTTTCATACATTGGCTGAACATATTTACGTATGCTTTATCTTTATCTTGCTATTTCTGACTCATGGCATTGATTAACACACATTGCAGTTAGGTTGCATAACTACAACAAACACTTAAGTGGCAAAACTTCGGTAACAAAAGCAAAAAAAAAAAGTGTAAACCCTAGTGAAACATTACAAAAGCAGAACAGCTTAGTACTTGCATTCTTCATGAGCAAGTGTACATCGTGAGAGCAAAGCTGTTACCTTGGTCTACAGCTACATTACAGAAATCGGCTCAACAGACAAGCCGTGCATTCCTTGTGGCTGAGCACGACACATGACCAGGTGTTTCCTTAGTTTACAGGTTTCTTGATGTGAACACACATACACATAGCTGGTTCATATACAATCACACGACCATGCTCTGGCTCCTCTCGTGGCAGTGACGGCGGCGCTTTACGTGGAGTTCCCTGTTAGATCTCGGGGCTGTGGACATGCGTGACGTGCACTTTACGTACATTGCCATCATTATCTTGCACCCACAGGGTGTTTCCTCGTTTTTCTGCTACCTGGTATGGGCCGTCCCATTTTGGGTGAAAACCTGCGTGGAAGTGCGTGGTTAAGCAGTTGAGGGGGCGTGTCTTCACCCACATGTCTTCTCTTACTTGTACAGCTTCTCCTGGCGGTTTTCTAGGTTCTTGTAATTTCAGTTTAATACAGCGGGCTTGGCTGGCGCATGCAGCGGCCATTTGCTTCAAATTTTCCGGCGTATTTCCTCAGCTTGCTAGATTTCTCTGAGCTCTGCTTCCCAGTCCCGTTTCTTGGGTCGTTGTAGAGAGCGGCCAAGCAGTAACTCGCTGGGTGTGTGAGTCAGCTAGTGGTTGAAGTAGTCTGGACGCGGCCGGACAGGGCTCGCTTCCCCTTAGCTGCCAGGTCAGAGGAGGCCAGGAGGCAACGCGGCACTTCTGTAACCTCATGCGATGCGCTTTGTGGCATATAGCGGCCAAGTCTCTTCTTAGAGAGGGGCTGCGGCTGTAGCAGAATGTTACGTCGCCCGTGACGCGTCATCCTTCCATCAACATTACACACAACCAATTATGAAAATGGTCACCAGTCAGCCAAATCGTCCATAGAACCATCCATACAAACGGCCATGTAGGATCACATGGAATCGTCCAAGATATCTTCCATCGTGGGATACACACTTGAGATCATCCTCCAGCACAATTCAATTTATGGACAATAGATCATTACTAAACCAGTTTTAGGTCCAGTTTCAAATTTTCCAAACATATCCTTGTGGCGTAAAACCCAAACTTTTAACTTCTCCTGTTGAATACATTTGTCCAGCCTTTTAAATATACTATAACCCTTATTTTACAATTCTCTGGGGACAAATACAAAATTGTATAAATGGAGGAAAATTTAAATAAAGGGAAACAATCAAACTTGAGACTATCTTGAACTGTTAACGTTAATGGGCATTAATGGGCAGTAAAGATAGTAGTTATAATATTTTAAGGTGCTGAAGCATAAAGCTAATAAATCTTGACCACTGTGTACTTTTTAAGTATGTTTTTGTAGTAATTAAGAATAATTTACAAACTCTGAGGAGGATACGTTTTTCATTATTGTCTGTAAACATTAACTATTAGCCTTTAATTACTTTGATTTCCTAAATTAAATTTTAGGTTTCACTTACAACTAAATCACAGAATAATGTACTTACACTTTAGTTTAGGTTATCATTTGGTACATAATACTGTAAGTAGATGTGATAAATTATTTTTTTCATTGTAAATTTTTTTAGGAGTGAAACTATTACTTTCCAATGAAACTATTGTACACATTATATTATTGCAATCTCAATAGCTGTATCTATGATTTTTACAAATAAGCCTGCACTCTATTAATTTCCAAATTTTGTTAGCCACATGGATTTAAAAAAAATGTAATATAAGGAAAACCATATTTAATAGCACAAATTTGATATGGGTAAACATTGATAAAATGGTGGGACCTGAATAAATTAGCACATTTAAGGGGAAAATGCAGTTGAAGGGAATGTAAAATTGAGGTTCTGCTGTACATCATCTGCTGGTAAGCAAAGCTCAGTTTGAATGTCAACAACTTTTGAGGAAAATTTCATGAAGTATTCATTAGTATAGATTGGATTATTTGTTTTAAACAAGTGTTGTCAGCCAGCTAATAGAAATGGACTAACTAATGTAAACATTGTGTGTGGTGCAATTATACTACACTAAACTTCAACTTTTCATGCATGCACACATGGCCGCTTGAATCTTGAATAGCTTATGAAATTGCAAGTTGCTACCTCAGAGCCAGAAACCAGACACTGTACCAAAAAACTGAACACCATAGTGAGAACTGATATCGGAATGTTATGCACCCCCCTCCCCCTCCTGTTATACCCTTCTGCCTGTCCAAACCTTTTTCCCACCAAACCTTTCAGCTCATTCCTTTTCCTGTTTGCTCTTTTTTCAGCTTACCTTTCCCAAACTGTTTCACACTTTTACTTCTTTTCTACATTAGTTTCCCCAGCTTGCCACTTGTCAACACAAAAAAAAAAAATTTCCCAGGTCACTTTACCTGAATAGAGTAAATAGTTGGCTGCATGATTCAAAGAAAGCTGTGTGCATACAAGAATATATTTTTTTTGAGGAAACTTTTTATACATGAAACCCTAGACCTAACAGAAGAAGCCAACTTGTTAGCCCACTTTCCCCCCTTTCAATTTTTGAACACGTCAACCGAATTTCACCAAATATATATATATATAGTACTTAGTAAGGACACCTGGCGTTTATAGTTTTCGACCACGCCGCACACTTACTTTCAAAATGGTGGCCATTTTAATATTTGGGGTGATATGTCATATTGCGGGAACCTTTCAACCAATGTAAACCATATTTTGTATGATGGCAGAGTATCATGTAAGCATTAAATTTTGATTTGGATAGTGTTGTTTGTCCATCATTTTTAAAGATAGCACCGAATGAAAAAAATAAAGATATTACATTATATCTCTAAAGCTATTAAAGCAATTCTCGCCCAATTGGGCATGTAAGTGATACTATGACAGGTCAAGCAAACATAAACGATTTAACTTGGAACTTATTAAAAAAATTGCAGCCATACAAATATTTTTGGTTTATTTGGTACATCTACCATACCATTTTACCAGTTTTGACCAATTTTGTATGGTGAAAGGGTATATTAAATGCATTATATAAGCTAACACATAGCCACTCCTGTCTGCCATTTTTTTTAGATAGCCCCACATGAATAAACAGAGTTTTTATGCCATATCGGTAAACAATGATCCAATTCCTACCAAATATCTTTGAAAACATGTAATCAATTCCAACCACCAACTGTGTCTACAAGGAGTATCTTTTGGCCACCATTTTATGAGATTCCTAAAAAATTTGGCAAACAAGTAGTACTACGGCATATGGTGTAAAACATTATGTTTTAGGTATGTCAGACACTTATTTTTAAAATGGCAGCCACATAGACATCTTAGTTTACAATACTATATCGTGCCCATGTAATCAATTCCAACTTATTTTTGTATGCTGGCAGTATATATTACAACTATCAAATAAGTCTACACGGAACATCTTTTCTCTGCCATTTTGTAAGACATGCCACATTAAAATATAAAGTTTTTGTGTATTATCTCGGGGAAACAATTGATAGATTCATAACTGCCATTTTAAGTAGTTCAGGCTCTTAATTTCAAAATGGTGGATATATAAATATTTTAGCTCAGTTTATTTTATCAACAAAACAAATTCCAACTTAACTTTGTATGCCAGCAGTATCAAATACAACCATCAAATAAGTTTTTATGTCATATCTTGGGAAACAATCAACTCATCCTTTCCAAATTTGGCAAAGGAGTTGAGTTTATTGTGGTACACCATAAAACTATATGTATTTTTAAGCGTGACACACACTTATTTTCTGAATATCTGCCATAAAATAATTTTAGCTTAGTGAGTGTGCTATATCTGCAAAACTTAAGTAATTGATTTTAGCTTTACTTTGTATATTGGCAGTATACAATAATCAAATGTGCTAATACATAACTTTTTTATCCTCCATTTATGAAGATCGTCACATGAAAAACATGGTAGGTTTTATGCCATATCTCAGGGACCAATCACCCCATTTTCACCAAATTCTTCACACAAATAAAGCTGTGGTAGACCATGTAAACTTAAGTGTTTTTAGTGGTTATACATCATATATCTATTTTAGACCTTTTTTTTAATGAGTAATCACCTGTCAAAGTTTGTTGGCAGAGTTCAGTACTGTTTAGTATTATGACTTTTTTTATGTGCATTAAAATTAGTTTGCTGATCCTGTTATTTTTGGGAAAGGCTGATAATTATTTCCATCTCAAGGGGGAGATCTTCAAATATCCGATGATACTGTAATGACCTAATAGTATTAATTATCAAGGTTCCAGCCGCGGTTCATTTTATTTCGTTTAACGGGGCTTCGTAATATTTTATCAGGATTGAAAGTTATAGCCGTGGTGTAATGTTTATCGGGCATCCAGTTGCCGTTTCAGAAATAATAGTTTTTACTAGCGTCAGCATTAGTAGAATAGAAGCTTTTCCGACTGTGTCTACAGTAGTTGTTCTGGAAGCTTTGGATTATCTTTTACCGACCACGCAGTTAGGAGGGATATGCAGTCCGATATGGCGTGGCGACACAAACCATGCTCTTATTTGGTCACGGTCGGTGGCACCCTGAGGTGAGGAGTGGAGGTAGCCACGAGAGACAAAAATCCTGGACGAATACCGCCCAGTAGAAATGTAAGACCAACAGTGAAAGACGCATCAGGCGTGACGAATATCGCCCACACTTCGTAACTTCTTACGATGCAAGTTTTCAAGATGTGAATAATCAATAAACCACTACGGCGCTGCTACTTTTTCTGTTTGTCTATGAAACCTGTTCGTACATGGCATACCAGAAGATTGTATGTGAACTGTTTCAATTGATTGATAAATAAAAGTATAGAACAAATAAACCAGAACTTGACTTTATTTTCATTGGTGCCTTTTTAGAGTTTCATGCTTNCGCCTCTTTACAGTTTCGTGCTTCAACCAACTGAGCTAACCGAGCTGTAACTTCCATTCGTCAATCCTTGACGTGGAATATTACAAATATGGCAGCCCTAACGTGAGGCTGCAATGGTACAATNTGCCTTTTTAGAGTTTCATGCTTCAACCAACTGAGCTAACCGAGTGGTAACTTCCATTCGTCAATCCTTGACGTGGAATATTACAAATATGGCAGCCCTAACGTGAGGCTGCAATGGTACAANGTAACTTCCATTCGTCAATCCTTGACGTGGAATATTACAAATATGGCAGCCCTAACGTGAGGCTGCAATGGTACAATACTTCTTGATTCTGTTTCCTCTGAAAGGGTCTTTTTTTTGTAAGCATGAAACATTCTATAAAACAAAAGGAACAGAATGTCAGCTAAAAACTTGAGACTGTTGGTCTTCCTCAAAAAAAAACTTGCCCCTTTTAAATTTTGATTATTAAACTATACTTGTTTACACAAACATTGGTAAACTGCATTTCACTTTGGAGCGAGTGCTGACAATGAATGCTTTCCTCATACCGTATCCTCAATTCAGCAGTTTTGTTAAAATAACACCCTGGAACTGCTAAATAGCCTATATTTATTATTTTCGAATTTACTGGATAACCAAATCAGTATCTGCCAATTATTGATCCCACATTTGGTAACTGAATTGGTAATGTTGTTTCGGTGCACCACTTTGTTACATCTTGGCTTACAAAATTAATGGCACCTGAAGTCACGCATCCAAGATCTATACACACTAAAGGAATTAGCATTAATAGCCCATCTTGCATCAGTAATCAGTCGCAAACAATGTCTCCAAACTCGGAGAGGGGGAAGTTTTTATTGTCCCCCTTAAGAAATTTGATCTTCGCTTATGAACTTCATTATGATACTGTCAAAACCTAAATTACATGCATGATGTGTAAAAGTTACAAAACTGTCTATAACCCAGAAGCAAAGATGTATATATGAATCAGAATACATTATAAAAATTCATTTCTGACGTTTACAATATACTGATACATCTTTGTGAACAAAAAATAGTTTGGGTGCTCATTTACTTCCATTATAGCAGCCTTTACTAAATTTAGGGGGAAGTTGTTTACACCACTGGTCATCAAATAAAGCATAATTGTAATACACTGACTGTCATCATTCCACTAAATCTTACTGTGTATTGAACAATGGAAATGTATTCTGCNAGCATAATTGTAATACACTGACTGTCATCATTCCACTAAATCTTACTGTGTATTGAACAATGGAAATGTATTCTGCATATCAATAGTACGCTTTTAAGATGTAATGACCTGGAATTCCTTCCCTAGTTCTTTGCCAACAATACATTCAAGATGACATCGTTCATGTGAACTTTATAGGGGTTATGAACTGTAAAAGTTTTCTTTTTACAAAGTTGATTTTACCAACACTAAGGTGATTCCATTGTGTAGATACAAATGTGTTTCACAATTTTTATTTAAAAAATGAGAGGAACAAAGACATTAGGAATTAACTATTAAATATGTATAGTCTTTTATTTTGTTTATTGTACAGCCATATTGCAACTAATTTACACCATGAGGTATCGTTCTCTGAAATGTAAATAGAATTTGGAATCATAAAATTAGGAACATATTTTTATTTGGTACATAAAGCATGTGCATCAATGGGGAAAAAAAAAAATAAAATTTTGATTCCCAAAATGTGTTACTAAATGTAAACAACTCTTTTTATTGCCAGTTAATGCAAATTAAAATTTAAAATAAATGATTCAGTTCACACAAAATAGAGACTGCATCAGATATAATATATTAGCACACACCTGGTTTTACTATAAATAACAGGGAAAACAAAATTATATAGCATAACCAATTACATTGGCATTGATAAAGCAATAAATAACACAAGCATATAACATTTCAACACTAATAACAAATATCAAAAACTGTTATTAAGCATACAAAGCTCAAAAAAAAAAAAACAAGACACAATTGTAAACTTATTAAGAGCTGCACAGTTTTGTTTTGTGGGTATAAAAGTTCAANAAAAAAAAAAAAACAAGACACAATTGTAAACTTATTAAGAGCTGCACAGTTTTGTTTTGTGGGTATAAAAGTTCAACAGGAATGTTTCGTTCAATAAATTCAAATTTCATGCTTTGTAAGTATTCGCCGAGATATCTGAACCTATGCCATTTTGACTTGCTGTTGCTACTGCATGCTTTGTTCGTAACGGTGTCGTCATTGCAAAGTCCAGCATATAACTGTGATGAATTAATGCTTACATGGAAAACAACACACATCTAACGGCACATAAACTCATAGATGCCAAGTGCAAAATGCGAGAGGGGGGGAGGGGCCTCCCCATGGTTGATAAACAGTGGTAGTTCACTATTTCAATTTGTAAGAGATTAAATTAAAATGAATATGGGTGTTGTCACAGAAAATTTGATACTGGCCTCCCCACCTCACTTTAAGTAAACAAGAAGTTAGTGCCTATGCATTAACTAATACATTGATACAAACAGTTAAAACAGTAACAAATGTTGCATTTTATGTTTATTACACTTACTTTTAACATAGAAGACATGTTAGCTGTCATTAATGACTCCTGCTGCTAGTATAGTTGCCAAATACACTGACACCCTCTTAAGTTTCCTGCTCGATAAATACATTGATTTTACACCTTGCCTATACACACATGTATAATTTAACCCTTTTAAAAAATATTCTGGTAAACAATAATTTTTTCCAGCCCCTTCAGAAATGCCTTAAGAGTTTCACTGTATTCCCACAACTTTTTTCACACAATCAACAAAATTGCAGCGCATCGTACAATTAGTAAATGTGCTTACTTATACACACTCCTTTCCATTAAATCAGAATTAGTGATAATTAGCCTGGATGAAGTATGTAATACCTATGTGAACACTTCTTTGCAACAATGAACTCCTATCTACAAGTCAGAATTCTGTTAAATTTAAAGTCTACTTACTACACTTAAGGTTTTGATCATCTTTCACAAAGCAAAAATGTCTTACGAGTCACACCAGAAGTATTTTCTACAATGCCAACACACAATTTATTACCATAGCTGCCTGAAAAAGCTAGTATGAGGTATAATATATTACTGCCTAACATAAGATCTGCAGCTTTTCCACTGGTATTTATAGTGTTTACAAAAACGTTTGTGCAGTTTATGTTTTCAGTCTAGCAGTCGGTTTTTATTGTACCAGGCACAGAATTTCTTGCCTGCTCAGTGTCAGTCTATCTGCGAGCGTTACCAAGCCCCGTTGCCACGTCTATCAAACGTCCGTTGAGCCATAAGTACGTGTGTACTGAAATCTGAATTGTAATAATATAAATTACAACTCTATGCACGAAGTGACATTTGAATATAGTAGAAAAGAAAAATCGATAAACTATGTACGCGATATATTTGGGAGTTTACATTTATTAGAAAACTCTTTCAGCTGATGAACACCCAACATTTTTAAGTTTGTAGTAGGACACTTAAAATTTACTGACTAGCAACAGCTATTAAATGTAGATGTAATAAATGTCATCTACTTACAGTTGCGTGCAGCTTAGAAAAAATTATTCAACTCAGTTGATGTAGCTCGTAATGGCAGCACAAGCATCTCCTCCCTGTCCACGCATATTATGTCATTCCTTTCCACTACAACAGACTTCCTTCCAACATTCAATTTCTCAAAACAAAAAAAAAAATAATTAACGATTTTGCTATTGAACTTGAAACCATCACGCATAGCTGCCGTAATTTGTTTTGTTGTCTGAAATTTCCCAGTTATCGTAAAATTCTAACACAGTTCTTCGAAACTATTCTTTGACAGTCATCAAAAACCACAACTCGTTCCCCCCGACTTTTTTTGTAACACAAATATCGCCTTAGACGTAGACGCAATGCACTGTATGTTCACAGACATCACAAGCCCTCACTTTCAAACTGCTATATATTTTTTTTTTATTTGTACTTTCGTAAAATTCTTAGTTCAATAATTTAGTTAAAAAATTAATGCACAGTGACGATTATAGATTAACGTTGTTTGTAAACCACTTCCTTTTTGCAACTACCGGTGATGGAGCAAGGTTTGCTTAGTGCCATAATTTCAGCAAAAATTTTACACGCAGGGAACTGAAAAATGATGAGAATTCAAAGCCCGTCGCGGAACTGAAGCTACAGAACGAAGCGGACACCAACGCTGGCTGGAATGGGGCAGCTGTGCTACATATTATCTTGTGTCGACTAAGCGCTATTCAAACTTTGTTATCGCCTGCTTTCAAAGCAAGAAGGGCATTTAGATATACCTATGAAATATGGTTCCCTACCAAGTAAGAACAAAGAATATTCTCTGTTCTGAAAAAAAGTCGCNATTTAGATATACCTATGAAATATGGTTCCCTACCAAGTAAGAACAAAGAATATTCTCTGTTCTGAAAAAAAGTCGCGAATTTATGTCAACTGTCGTGCACACTCCTTATTAACGTAAAACACGAACGGTTAAAGCTATACACATAGGATTTGCCCCTACTTATTCAGAAAAACGAGCCCCTTGCAAAAAAAAAAANAGGTTTGCTTAGTGCCATAATTTCAGCAAAAATTTTACACGCAGGGAACTGAAAAATGATGAGAATTCAAAGCCCGTCGCGGAACTGAAGCTACAGAACGAAGCGGACACCAACGCTGGCTGGAATGGGGCAGCTGTGCTACATATTATCTTGTGTCGACTAAGCGCTATTCAAACTTTGTTATCGCCTGCTTTCAAAGCAAGAAGGGCAATTAGATATACCTATGAAATATGGTTCCCTACCAAGTAAGAACAAAGAATATTCTCTGTTCTGAAAAAAAGTCGTGAGTTTATGTCAACTGTCGTGCACACTCCTTATTAACGTAAAACACGAACGGTTAAAGCTATACACATAGGATTTGCCCCTACTTATTCAGAAAAACGAGCCCCTTGCAAAAAAAAAAATCACCTAATTTTAATGAAATCTTTCACAAAATTAGGAGCGCATCTCAGAAACACATTGCTCGAGTCGCTGCGGCCAGTGCAACACTGTGAACTAGGCAACAGCGCATAACAGTGATAGGCTACTGGCACCAGCTGGTGGGAGGAGTGTGGCAGATCGCCTGACCTTCAGCAGCCAAGAAGTTCTGTGCTTGGTGTAGTAATATTGCAAAATTAACGTGCACTAGTTNATGAAGACATGTATTGCTACTAAGAAGAATTTTCTTGCATGCACATACAGGTTTTTTTTATAATAATAATAATTTAAAAAAAAATGCACACGCACCAATTATTATTTACGTAAAAGAAGGTATCATGTGGAAAATGGGGTTGTTAGATGAGCTGCATTGTAACAGACAAGGGTGGTATGTAGTTGCAAGTCTAAAAAATAAAAAGCGGAGAAAACTGTACGACAGTCGTGCTACTGAAGAGGAACTACCCCCAAGTTGCAGAATGCAGAGATTAATAATAATGTTTGAAAAGGTGCTACTTGCTAAAAAAAAAAATCTATAAAGTTAGACTGCTAAAGGTACTACGGTATGTAAAAGCAGTGAGCAGGTCTCGCAAGTCACTAACACTGTTGACAGTGCTAACAAATACATACAAAAAGTTAGTGAATGGAAGACGTGCTGATATTGGTGCAAGTGATTTCAATCGCCACAGATATGCATCATCCACTGCGCTTCGGCTATTTTTTAAAAACTCCTAGTTGCCTGAGGTGGTACTCTAAATGTTTGCACCTTTAAATCAACAAAAGTGACGAGACAATAGCTACTAGCAATTAAAAGTCTGCTGGTTTGTTTGCAGCCACACTGCAATAAAAAATTACGTTGAATGAATACACTGGTGTTGAACATACGAATGAGTGTACAGAGAAGTTACAATGCATTCATCAGAAGTTGGAAGACTGGATCATTAAAGTTGGCTATCTAGGGGAGAAGACAGACAGACAGACAGAAAATTCAGAACAAGTGAGAAATATTAAGGAATTTGAAGGCCACTTCAATTAGTCACACAATTTATTCAAGAAAAAGTAGACAGAAGGCACACGTACTCACAGAGATGTACTCGTGGGGGACTAACACACGCACGCACGCACGCACGCATCAGACAAGCACATTTTCCATGAAGTAAAACGTTGTGACTAGCCAGTAAAACGTTGTGACTGCACACCTGCATGGAAAATGTGTTCGTCCGACTTTTGTGTGTGTGTGTTCGTAAGTACCGCCCTGCGAGTACTTGTGCATTCTGTCTACTTTTTGTAATATAACCAGTGGTCTATTCACACCATAATTTATTCAGAAATGTATTCACAAGAACTGTGTGTGTGAAGGAAAGGTAGTGAGGTAGTGTCAGATGATACCAAAGATTTCTGAGGAATGAACTTTCCCTTTATAAAGGATCATTAAGAGGCACTCAAATATCTCTTATNTACTCAAATCTCTCCTATCCAGGAAACATAAAGGCATGTAGAACTAGGTCTAATAATACTATTGTGTCTTGATGAGTCTCTATTCTCTATAGAAAGTGAGGGGGGGGGGGAGGATGTTTACTCAAGTTGGGTAACTATTCTGATAATGAGGCCACTGTAATTTTTTTTAGAAAGGGATAATATTACTTAGATTAATGAATGTTAACCTAAGAAGGGAGGGTGGAGACATTTTCTTGCGCATGACAGGCTGAGCAATGAATAGAAGCACACCAATTTAAAACTCTGGAGGAGTTCACTGCATCATTCTGAACTAAATACACGAGTAGATCAGTATGATATGGTTTGGAAGAAACCAGTTGATTATAACACTAAGACACGGCATACTTGCTACTGCAGCTGGCATCTGGAACATTATGCCATATGCATAAATACACAACTAGCCTATTTCTTTACATCTTTAATAGTGCGTGTTTATTAGCCATTAAAGATGGGTCAATTTTATCCTTCAATTCATCATTACCATTGATTCTTCCAAAATAATCTGAACTGGATAACTGACATTTTATTGCATTGGTTTTAGATTGTCAGTTTTTGGGAGTAATTGAAGTACCAGTAATTGTTGCATTGCATGTAATTAGCCAAGCTCTTGTATTAATATCTTTACACATTACACAACATGTTTATGTATATTCTTCTGTGGTTTTTTTTTATCAAGTGCACCAGTTGGAAAGAAAAACTTTTTTAGTAAGGGGGAAAACATTTGCTTTCCTTAAAATAAAGGCCACACTGGAGATTACACTTTCAGCAGGCAATTATTTTGAAAGTAAAAAAAAAATTTGTTTTAAAAAACAAAAATTATTAAATTTTATAACAAAATTTTAATTCTTGCTTCTTTAAACCAGTACAATATTTTCTTTTATGCTTTGGCCAATTATGTATAATAATTAGAAAGTAATTGTTATCTACTTGTAATTAATTACTTAAAGAATTTGGTAATTACTATTATAATCAATTACATTTGCTTTAATGTAATTTTAATTGAGCTCAATTACAATTTACCAGTGCTTTACTCATCACGGGATTTTGTTTCCTTCACATGTTGAGATAAATGCAATTTGTAGAATTTACTGCAAGTTCAAAAGCTAGAATTAAGATTATATAAAAATATAAAATGTTAAAAACCCAATTGTGTTTTATATATGTGCATAATAGCATCATCGCCCTTCTCTTATGATCATGTTCATCACCAACACATCAACACACACACACCAACACACGTGCGCACACACAAACACACACACATATACATATATATGGCTCTCAACTTATTGGTCATTATTCATGAAAGCTGTTCCATTAAATACACAAGCCTAGGTGATAAATGATTTGTTTTTTTCACAAATTGTTTCATTAAAAACCTATCTTGTTGATAATCTTTACTCTATTTACGGTGTCAATAATAAAGAGTCATTATGTGCCAAAATTTGTTTTAAAATTAATTGTATTATACTATCACTGATAATCTTAATTACTTCCAGTTCAACAGAAATGTTAATAACTTTCAACAGAAATGTTTATAACTACTGTTTTACACTACTGTGACAATTTTACTAAAACAAAGAACAGAGGAAAACCATTGGCCGGNAAATGTTTATAACTACTGTTTTACACTACTGTGACAATTTTACTAAAACAAAGAACAGAGGAAAACCATTGGCCGGTGATGCTTTTGAGCGTATGTGGCCAGGGATACTTTTACGGTTATGATAATGCATAAATTCGCAAGTTAAACAAACTAAGACAGTGAAATTTGCATTTCATGATTTATAATACCTNAATGTTTATAACTACTGTTTTACACTACTGTGACAATTTTACTAAAACAAAGAACAGAGGAAAACCATTGGCCGGCGATGCTTTTGAGCGTATGTGAACAAATAGTAATGTGAATGGCCAGGGATACTTTTAAGGTTATGATAATGCATAAATTCGCAAGTTAAACAAACTAAGACAGTGAAATTTGCATTTCATGATTTATAATACCTGTAAAAAGAAATAACTTGCAAAGTGGCAAATATTAAAAAATAACTAGGGATGTTCCAGAAAGGATGTCTGATGTGTGCAATGAAAACTATGCAATATGCAACTATTACAACACAAAAATTTCAAGGGGTAAGGTACAAGAATTTTTAGCAGTAAACTCTTAATGTAAAAAAATACAGAATTCAAACAGTAACAAGACCCTAGGATTGACCCCAATATATTTACTACAATCAGGTTTTGAATGTGAATTATTAAAAATATAGGAATTGACCCATTGCTACTTAATTAAAATATGGTTTTATTTTTGCGTGAACGAAGTATACCCTATTTAATAAATTTGCAGCTAATAAGTCTTAAACACACTTAACATTTATTTTCAGTAGAATCGAGAAATGATCAGTACTTTAACAGAATTGGGTTGGGATCGGAATTGATACAATACTACTAACTATTAGCTATAAAACTACATATACATTGAATGATGCGACTACAAAACATAAAAACGCACTGACTTTGTTGAAAGAACTCGAATCCACAACAGACATGAGAAAATTTAATAGTACATAATTTGATATGGTTTTCAGTAAAAATATTTTGGAATATTTTCAAATTTATAAATTAGTGTTTTGTTATTATTTTTTTTATATTTTAATAGAAATCAAATTGTTTAACCATATTTTAAAATAACTTGCTGCAGTTGTCTAAAATTTGTTTTTGTCTAGAGTAAATGCATTTAAAATATGCACAAATATTCTATGCTGAACAGTTAATTAAAAATAGGCCAGTGTCATTACAAAAAAACAACTATTAAATTACCTATAAATGAGTATTGTGTTCAGTCTCCTAGGAAGTACGTATTGTATTTTTGAAGGGGAAAAAAAAAATGTAAATCAATTGTTTTAGTATAGAGGTCTTCAAATGTAATAAAGAAATGATTTAACTTTTGACAAATTCCAACTTCCTCATACCTTGTTGTAAATGCAGTAATACATATATGGAATGCAGTATTAGATGTCAGATCATTTATTTTGTGATCTGGAGCAGTGAAAGATCAAAATGGCAGTTTCGTTACACTCAAGAGCATGTTTCATACTGCAGTGCAGTGATCGTAAATGTGAGCAGTTTTATTTCATGATTATGACTGACTCACACCTGGGCAGGTGAATGCTCGCAAGACCACACCAAACAATTAATTCTCGACATATCAGCTTTATAGCTGATTGTACAAGGAATTGTAAAAGTTAACACTTTTAAGCCCCCCACCCACTAGCAATGTTGCTAAATTTTATGTTATAAAACTCGAGACAAGTGATGTGATAAGTACAGTAGAACCCTGTTATAACATTTCTCAAAGGTCCTAAGAAATGTCAGCTTTATATAAGGGAAAACTTTATAAAAGGGTAATTTTGTATTGAAAAATATGTTTGTGGACCAAGAAGCACGAAAATATTACAAGAGGTTTCCGCTGTATGTATAAACTTTTGGGGAATTCTGACTTTCAGAATTTTATTACAACTTAACTTAATCGATTACAAAAATACGTATTAAGGAAAACCTGCACATCAAACCCATGAACAGTGCAGTAGAAGAAGTAAAAACTTTTATCAAATTTG
The DNA here is from genome assembly GCA_002778355.1 of Clitarchus hookeri. Taxonomy (NCBI): domain Eukaryota; kingdom Metazoa; phylum Arthropoda; class Insecta; order Phasmatodea; family Phasmatidae; genus Clitarchus; species Clitarchus hookeri. The sequence goes on from NQII01001683.1 coordinate 199,528, forward strand.
ATAGTCTATTAATTTTGTCCTGAGATAAGGTTTAACTATACTAAAGGCACAAAGAATATGAGTGCATGCAGTTTTTTTGGTATTTGTTACTACTCTTTGGCGTATGTACATTTTTGCATACATTTTACACAAATACTGAGGTATCCAACACACAATATTAGCCTAAATACAATTCTGATTTTTTTTTAAAGCGCAATGATTGAGGAATTTTTCCTTCTGATGTTTTATTAGAGCACAGCAACATTATAACATTATTAAGTAGATAGTCTTGTAACCGATACCAGCACACAGACCAATTACCATGGCTTTTGTCTAGGAAATTGCCTAAACTGTTTCCTGTGGAAGACTTGGTGAACTCTACTTCTATACTTTGTCTAACGAGAGGATCTTTTTTTTTTTCTGATCTCGGTTATTTCACATATTTGTAATTTATAGTTAATTTTCAATTTCTAGAGATTTACATTGACAGTAACATTCAACAACATACCAGCAAAATGCTTATTAACTACACATCTTGTAAGACTATTCCACACCAAATAATTATCCAGTATTAATAATAGCATTAACAAATTGGTAACCATTATAACACCACAGCTACCACTGACAAAATTTCACCTGTAAATTTATACACACATATGTAATTGAAACACATAATAGGACATTTTTTTTTTACACCACAGGATTTGAAGGCTTGCAGCTTTCATCTCAAACCTATAAGAGCTGTTTTCACACGCGACAAATTGTTACTAACTAAAACTAATTTGTATGAAAAAAATTATCAGTGACACTATTTAAGGCAAGGACATAGCATCTTAAAATACACCAAAGAGAAAATAATTTTCCACCTACAATAGTCCCAAGCATAAAAATTTCTAATGCTACGGCTAGGTCAAAAAAAAAAAACCTTTTTTTGGCAAGTACCGAATGGAATGTGCTAGTCCAAGACAGTAGTGGGAAGGACTTGCTCAATTTCTTTGCCATTAGTGTGAATACCGTGCACTGGGGAACGGGATAGACAAGAGTAGTGTGTGCAAATGGCCATCACACCTCCCACTTTTACAGAAGCCCTGCCTCCTCTTCACGTGCTCTTGATGTGTGATCATTAGTCGCTTATCCTAACAGTCTGCTTGTGGACAGCAGTATATCTACTAGGGTTGTGCGAATATTTGGTATACCAAAACGAAAAATGACAACTTTCGTTTTCATTTCGGTAAGAAATTTGGTTGCCTACTGAAAGTTGTAACGAAGCGAAAATCCTCTATTTCGACGAATATTCCGGTGTTTCATGAATGCTCATTTAGTACACCAACAAAAAAAAAAAGTATTTGTAAATCATTTGTTTGTTTTCATTATTTTATACCTAAAATAACTACTGTACATAAAACGGGAAATTTAAATGTAATCAAGAACTCCTATGGTAAATACTCCATATCCTCCATTTTTTTATGTGGTTTTGCAACAAATTCGTTATAAAGAATAACTTGCTAAAATGTTATGAAATTCGTTGAACTTTCGTTAAAAATGAGCGCTTATGAAATTATTTTTCAGTTTCATAAAAGTTCATAACATATTTTTTGTTTTTTGTATTGTAAGAAAAAAAGTTGCATTCGCTCAACCCTAATATCTACTTTAAAATAATGAATGAATGAATGAATGATTCATTCATTCATTCCATGTGTGGTCATGGCAAGCACAATAAACACTGAAATATCACAGTTGGTACAGAATAAAAGACAAACCATGTGAAGATGACTGTACCAAGACGAGGACTACGATAACTTAACGTAACCATATAATACAAAATAAAGTTGTTCGTGTCAGCCAGATAGGCTTTCCTTGTTTGTTTCATGGCAATCTCTCAACATATAACTGCATATTAAAAGCTTATCAGAGTCTAGTTTTTCAAACATTGTTCCATCATAGATGAAATAACCCATAGCTGTATACTAATTTCTTGTTTGAAGACTTGAGTTCTGATTTGTTTCCCTAAACTTGATTCAGTTGTGCACCACTGTTATTTGCAAAGCAATAGGCATCTCCTTGTTTCACTGACATTTGACAGGAAAAATTTAATGGCAATATCACTTACAACAGACACTTAATTCTCTCTGCACATTTTGTCTTAGATTAATGGTTACGCTTGGCATAATAACACAATATCAAAATATTTCACATACACTTGACAACGTGAAGCAATCGTAATCCTTGCCTAGCTTGACCACAAGAGTTCCAAACTGTGGCCAAGGCTATATCTTCTCCTTACTGATACACCTTTATCACAAGCAAAGCTAACATCACAAAATGAAGTGTTATACACAGCACCTAATATATTGCTTATTATGTTATGTAGCTAACAGCACCAACGCAAGAAAACGTTATTCTACAGCAGAGCAAAACACTAATAGAATTTATGGGAAAATGTACACGACTTCGGAATACTGACAATAAATGTTGCATCATGTCCATTTTTATCCAACTTGTGTTCCTTAACCACACACACACCATGCGGCAACCAGAAAAATACCTTGCTTTCTAACCTATGTACTACGATAACGGTTGGGCGATAACCAATGAGAATATGCCCTTTCTTTGGATGGTTGCAGATATGCAGGCTGGCTGATACTGCCCCCACCTTCTCAACCAAGAGCTTCTGGGCTATGATGTAATGTAAAAAATGTCTTTTTCCATAGATGCTNAGATGTTAAACTTCCTGTTAAAATTTCGGATCCAACTCTGCACACTGGCAGTATTCACTTTATGGTTAAGGTGTTTATTTGCCACAGGGTTCACATTATATAACGCCAGCACAGGCGCAGGAACCGGCGGGGAAAGGAGGAGATGAACACAGGAAGGGGTACATTGTACCCCTCCCACAAATGTTGCAGGTTGAGTACAAACGTAGCATTTCTAGACACCCAAAAATGATATTATTGTATTACATACCATAATAAATTGCATAACAACGATAATCTTAATGCCAGCAAAATTTCATAACGTGCTACAGTAGAATTTTTTATCCTTTTATGTTTTCTAGGAAAATCCCACTTCCTGAACACAAGGTTAGCTTCACATCTCCCCCCCTCCCCATACTTTACCCTCTGGCTTATTCTACTAGCCTACATCCTTAAGTACCTTGCAATCGCATTTTCTTTTGTGTGGGTCAAGACAAAAGAAAGCAGTAGGAGCAAATTGAAAATTTATCCACATGAGCTGTAAAAATAACTAGGTGGACATTACTGTGAACTGTACAACTGTTATATACCACAACAGACTGCTGGAAATGTATATGCACATTGTGTTGTGCTCACATAATGGTAGAAAATGCTACAAGACAGTGCAGTATGANAAATGCCACAAGACAGTGCAGTATAATTTCTTCACTCTTAGAGCAGCTGGAATGTTAGCTTACTAGGAAATTTACAAGAATTCTCTGGAAATTACTTTAGCTACATCCAAACCGAAGTAATACCAACTCCATTAGAGTAATGCTCTCCTGTATTGTATTTTAAACTATGAACACTGCATGCCGCAAACACTTTAACACTTTCTAATTCTACTGTTGTTGAAGGTAAAGTTTCAACATCAAATCGTTTGTATAATTTAACGGACATAATGGAAATTTCGCACTGCTTCAGTTGCACATCATGTCAAACTGACTGCTTCCATGTAAATATTAAATTATTCAGTATGTGATTTAGTGCAGTTATACAATCATAGTTTTACAAAATGTGAGACACCATTCTAGAAAATGCAAACTTGCATTTACTCAACTGCAGTACCTATTAACAGAGCATGCAATATTCTTCCTTCCTACTACACGAAGCACAAGACACCATATACGTATATTAATCCACAATGCTAAGCTGACAGTAACACAAAATGACGTGCTTGCATTTTTTTTTTTATCATTTTGTACCGTATGTTACCAGTGTAAATACAAACAACTGTATTGCCTTTTAATTTTGAAAGAAAAGCTACTGTAGAATGAACAAACTTTGTTCACAAAATGGGCATTTTGTATACAAATAAAATAAACTATATGAAATGCATTAACATGTAAAAATATCTGTACACTTTGTTGGGGAACACAGTTTTAGTCTGTGTTGACTACTATACCAAAATTCTTGCGCAGCTGTTCCATGAACACAAAGGTAAGTATTGTGTGTGGGCCAAGACGAACAAATGCTGGGATATAACCCTGAGGAAAAGAAAACATCTTAGTTAAAGCAAAGTGAACATTACTTACAACTTACTAATGCAGTATGTGCTAAAAACAAATGTTATACTTCTTTGTAGTCTATTCATGGTATCTTCAGACTTGGAAACAAACCTTTGAAAAATCACATCATCTATAACATATTTCCTAGTTTTTTACATCATTCATATAGTGGAAGAATTTAATACAGCCACTGGCTTATTAAGTGCTGTATTGTTCAGTTAAATGAAATTTTCATTTGTAATTTGTCTATAAATAACAATATTCATTTTACAGTTAATATTGAATAAAACCAGCAAGAGAAGTGATACATTGGCAATAGTTAGAAAGGAATCTTTTTCATACAAAATGTTATTAAATTGAGTTTTGGTACACTCCTTCAATTTGTAAATTAGTAAATGCTTATTACTGGAATACATAGTTACTTTTTCACATAGTAATGGTGGAAAAATATTTCAATATTACTTATTAATTACATTTAATTTTTACTGTCTGAGCAGCATAAAAATATGTTTGTGGTTTTCTTTTTACTTTCTCNGAGTACAAACGTAGCATTTCTAGACACCCAAAAATGATATTATTGTATTACATACCATAATAAATTGCATAACAATGATAATCTTAATGCCAGCAAAATTTCATAACGTGCTACAGTAGAATTTTTTATCCTTTTATGTTTTCTAGGAAAATCCCACTTCCTGAACACAAGGTTAGCTTCACATCTCCCCCCCCTCCCCATACTTTACCCTCTGGCTTATTCTACTAGCCTACATCCTTAAGTACCATGCAACCGCATTTTCTTTTGTGTGGGTCAAGACAAAAGAAAGCAGTAGGAGCAAATTTAAAATTTATCAACATGAGCTGTAAAAATAACTAGGGGAACAATACTGCGAACTGTTATATACCACAGCAGACTGCTGGAAATGTACATGCACATTGTGTTGTGCTCACATAATGGTAGAAAATGCCACAAGACAGTGCAGTATAATTTCTTCACTCTTAGAGCAGCTGGAATGTTAGCTTACTAGGAAATTTACAAGAATTCTCTGGAAATTACTTTAGCTACATCCAAACCGAAGTAATACCAACTCCATTAGAGTAATGCTCTCCTGTATTGTATTTTAAACTATGAACACTGCATGCCGCAAACACTTTAACACTTTCTAATTCTACTGTTGTTGAAGGTAAAGTTTCAACATCAAATCGTTTGTATAATTTAACGGACATAATGGAAATTTCGCACTGCTTCAGTTGCACATCATGTCAAACTGACTGCTTCCATGTAAATATTAAATTATTCAGTATGTGATTTAGTGCAGTTATACAATCATAGTTTTACAAAATGTGAGACACCATTCTAGAAAATGCAAACTTGCATTTACTCAACTGCAGTACCTATTAACGGAGCATGCAATATTCTTCCTTCCTACTACACGAAGCACAAGACACCATATACGTATATTAATCCACAATGCTAAGCTAACAGTAACACAAAATGACGTGCTTGCATTTTTTTTTATCATTTTGTACCATATGTTACCAGTGTAAATACAAACAACTGTTATTGCCTTTTAATTTTGAAAAAAAAAAGCTACTGTAGAATGAACAAACTTTGTTCACGAAATGGGCATTTTGTATAGAAATAAAATAAACTATATGAAATGCATTAACATGTAAAAATATCTGTACACTTTGTTGGTGAACACAGTTTTAGTCTGTGTTGACTACTATACCAAAATTCTTGCGCAGCTGTTCCATGAACACAAAGGTAAGTATTGTGTGTGGGCCAAGACGAACAAATGCTGGGATATAACCCTGAGGAAAAGAAAACATCTTAGTTAAAGCAAAGTGAACATTACTTACAACTTAATAATGCAGTATGTGTACAAAAAAAAAAAGTTATACTTCTTTGTAGTCTATTCATGGTATCTTCAGACTTGGAAACAAACCTTTGAAAAATCACATCAGGTATAACATATTTCCTAGTTTTTTACTTCATTCATATATTGGAAGCATTTAATACAGCCATTGGCTTATTAAGTGCTGTATTGTTCAGTTGAATGAAATTTTCACTTTTAATTTGTCTATAAATGACAATATTCATTTTACAGTTAATATGGATTAAAACCAGCAAGAGAAGTGATGCATTGGCAATAGTTAGAAAGGAATCTTTTTTATACAATGTTATTAAATTGAGTTTTGGTACACTCTTTTAATTTGTAAATTAGTAAATGCTTATAACTGGAATACATAGTTACTTTTTCACATAGTGATGGTGGAAAAATATTTCAATTTTACTTATTAATTACATTTAATTTTTACTGTCTGAGCAGCATAAAAATATGTTTGTGGTTTTCTTTTTACTTTCTCTTCCCCCCCCCCCCC
>NQII01001683.1:206141-287689 GCA_002778355.1 Clitarchus hookeri
GTGTTCCACATTTTTTTAAGTTTCTCAACACTCACAGCTGGCAAATGAAAGTTGAAGGCTTTTGATTTGATTAGATTTGATACTTATTTGATTACAAATAATGGTGGCTGAGTATAAAAGTCACATGGCAATGCCAGATTTTGTTATTGTACCGTGTAAAGCTTGTGCAACACAGCTGTGCACTGCTAAAAGTTTTATAAATGAATTGAATAATATTATTTTCCTGAGTTTTTCAAAATGTAGGGTGCGGGTCTCGCATAGGGGTGGATGGTACATGGGTTAATATGCAGAAATAAACTCGTTTTGTGTTTTATTTGACGACCGTAAATTTTAACGAACACCAACAAGGATGTGAGCTACCGAAACCATATTTTTTGGACAGAATATACATCAGAGGTGAAATGATTACTCTTATAGCTCGGTATGATGTGCAGAATATGGGGGAATCGGTACTATGTGGCTCCACCACAGGTGGCAATGTTGTTTCTGAACTTAAANTTTAAGTTTCTCAACACTCACAGCTGGCAAATGAAAGTTGAAGGCTTTTGATTTGATTAGATTTGATACTTATTTTATTACAAATAATGGTGGCTGAGTATAAAAGTCACATGGCAATGCCAGATTTTGTTATTGTACCGTGTAAAGCTTGTGCAACACAGCTGTGCACTGCTAAAAGTTTTATAAATGAATTGAATAATATTATTTTCCTGAGTTTTTCAAAATGTAGGGTGCGGGTCTCGCATAGAGGTGGATGGTACATGGGTTAATATGGTCTTTATTTGAGCAAAACACAAAATAAACTGCTGGCATTTAAAATTGCAACACCAACAAGGATGTGAGCTACCAAAACCATATTTTTTGGACAGAATATACATCAGAGGTGAAATGATTACTCTTATAGCTCGGTATGATGTGCAGAATATGGGGGAATCGGTACTATGTGGCTCCACCACAGGTGGCAATGTTGTTTCTGAACTTAAATAGCAGTGATGTGGTAGAACTGAATTGAAAATTTTATTTAACTTCCATTGTCTATTGCGACTACGAAAAAGGAGGAGAAAAAAATTAACATGATACACTGCCATTGTATTAAGTTTGTAGTTATGGCTGTTTTCGTCTTGCTATAGTTGTGCTGTCCTCATTGTTTCTGTTGAACAGCAGACTCACCAATCAGAACTATCCTATCAAGGGCAGCTACAACTGTGCAACAGAAAATCTTATCTACCAGCTACTATGCATTCACTGCAATGCAGAGTACGTTGGCCTTGCCACCAACACACTCAGATAAAGAAAGAATGGCCATAGAGCAGACGCCAAACAAGCCATAGCTGGGGTGAATTTAAATTTGTGGGAGAAGCCAGTTGCGGCACATGCAGCATCTCACAACCAGAACTTTGATCCACTACACAACCAGAGTGGTAATGGCCCTATCTCCTTCAAATAATAATGCAGAATTGTGATGCTGAAAACTGGCCCACCTCTACATCACCAAATCCAGACAGACACATGGCTGAAGAGTTTCAAATTTCCCACCTCACCCTAGTTTGCCGCCTGGCCGCTATGTTCACTGTAACCTGTGTAACGCGCGACCATGCATCCTTGTGGGAAATTTGTTGGTCTGACTTGTTAGTGAGTGTCTATCTACGAGTACCGCCCTATGAGTAATGTACATTGTCTACTTTCCATAATGTAAAAAAAAAATCATCAGTGTAAGAAGCACCAATAAGTTAAAACCTGAAAAAGTAGGCGTTATATTTTTTTTTCAAAAATACGTGTTATTTATTTGAAAAAAATAGGTGTTATTTTTTTGTTAAAAATAGCTGTTATTTTCTTGCNTTTCTGAACTTAAATAGCAGTGATGTGGTAGAACTGAATTGAAAATTTTATTTAACTTCCATTGTCTATTGCGACTACGAAAAAGGAGGAGAAAAAAATTAACATGATACACTGCCATTGTATTAAGTTTGTAGTTATGGCTGTTTTCGTCTTGCTATAGTTGTGCTGTCCTCATTGTTTCTGTTGAACAGCAGACTCACCAATCAGAACTATCCTATCAAGGGCAGCTACAACTGTGCAACAGAAAATCTTATCTACCAGCTACTATGCATTCACTGCAATGCAGAGTACGTTGGCCTTGCCACCAACACACTCAGATAAAGAAAGAATGGCCATAGAGCAGACGCCAAACAAGCCATAGCTGGGGTGAATTTAAATTTGTGGGAGAAGCCAGTTGCGGCACATGCAGCATCTCACAACCAGAACTTTGATCCAATACACAACCAGAGTGGTAATGGCCCTATCTCCTTCAAATAATAATGCAGAACTGTGATGCTGAAAACTGGCCCACCTCTACATCACCAAATCCAGACAGACACCTGGCTGAAGCGTTTCAAATTTCCCAACTCCCCCTAGTTTGCCGCCTGGCCGCTATGTTCACTGTAACCTGTGTAACGCGCGACCATGCATCCTTGTGGAAAATTTGTTAGTCTGACTTGTTAGTGAGTGTCTATCAAAGAGTACCGCCCTATGCGTAATGTACATTGTCTACTTTCCATAATGTAAAAAAAAATCATCAGTGTAAGAAGCACCAATAAGTTAAAACCTGAAAAAGTAGGCGTTATATATTTTTTTTCAAAAATACGTGTTACTTATTTGAAAAAATAGGTGTTAATTTTTTTGTTAAAAATAGCTGTTATTTTCTTCCTACAAAAAGGCAGGTTTCTGCATGATAATTGTTCTAATTTGTCATGCACTCTTTATAAAGATATACATAATTTTGAGAAATGTCATTTTCTTCATAAAACCAGAAATTGGCAGTTATTCCTATTGAAAAGCGGTGTTTTTTTTAACAATTGTTATTTTCTTGCAAAAAAATACTTAACCCTCAGAGAAATATACAGCCACGTTTTCAAGACAAAACCACTAGTTACCTATGCAAAAACACATAAAATATGCCGTAAGAAGCAACTATGTAACATAAAACATTAATTCGCGAAATTCTCAAAAATCATCATTTTTAGTTTTTATTATGTAAAAATTTGTGTTATAGCGTTTGCTAAATTTTCATCTAACTCGTGCAATAATTTACGTTCAGATTTGCTGACAAATATTCTCTAGCCGCGTGTATTCTATGGTCAAGGCCTTGTAATAATTCCTGNGTCATTTTCTTCATAAAACCAGAAATTGGCAGTTATTCCTATTGAAAAGCGGTGTTTTTTTTAACAATTGTTATTTCCTTGCAAAAAAATACCTAACCCTCAGAGAAATATACAGCTACGTTTTCAAGACAAAAACCACTAGTTACCTTTATCAACAGACAACATGGAAAACAATTTCACATTATCTTACTTAAGATTTTGTATTCTGTCTGACACCTTGAACAACTGTCAGAATGTACTGGCAAGGGCATATTGTTTCATGAAGAGACTAATGTTAATGATTTATACACAATTATAAAATCACTAAAAGTGCCTTGCACAAACAGAAAAAAAAAATTAGAGAAATCTAACTTTATGTTTTTAAAGTATCACTTTCAACGACCAATTTTTTTGTTGGACCGCTTACAAAACTTTTGTTTGTTCAAAACGCATATTCTTTTACCGCGCATATTTACAGAGAATATGTATGATAAAAACACAGTTAGCTGGAAGAATACAAAATAAAAATACCTGATAATTCAATTTACAAATATATTCTACATAAGGAAATTCATATAAACACATTTTTGACCGCCGCACCGCTTTGTAAAAAAATAAATAATTGTTGGATAAAACCTGAAGATGCTATGATAGTAAACAAACTCCGCAAGCAAGTTGGCGTGAATTTCATAGAAAACGTGGTGCTTGGTAGACGTGAACACTACAACAACGGGGTTTCCTAGCGAGCAAAAAAACTTTTGCAGGAGCATGCACTAGAATGTTTACTCAAAATGACGCATCATCACTTGCGGTCATGTTATTTATGGCCGTAAACACACGTCATGTAAAGTAAAATATTTTTTGATAAATCGAAGAAATCTACTGGCCAACTCTGCAATGCATTCATATTCGAATATGCAAAAACACATAAAATATGCCGTAAGAAGCAACTATGTGACCTAAAACATTAATTCACGAAATTCTCAAAAATCGTCATTTTTAGTTTTCATTATGCGAAAATTTGCGTTATAGCGTTTGCTAGATTTTCATCTTAACTCATGTGATAATTTACGTTCAGATTTGCTGACAAATATTCTCTAGCCGCGTGTCTTCTATGGTCGTCAAGGCCTTGTAATAATTCCCGCTACCTTCAGACGGCGGACGTTTGGTAAACAGTAAGACGAGTATTCCTAACCTCAATTACAAAATGTGATATAAACATTAATTGCATGTTGGTGTGCATTTTTTTTTTTGCCATATTTAGTTAGCAAACCAAAAAAACAGATCATTTTGTAACACTAATTCCAAGAATATAGGTTTAGTTGCAAGTAAAGGTCGGTGTAAAATTTCAAAATAGTTTCATTTAAAGTAAAACGGGAAAAATAGCTTTATACGAACCACAATGCTAAAATTATGGTTATTTTTAGTTTAATCGCTAATTTTTTTTTTTCTGGTTTCTACCAATAAGTTGAGAGAATAACCGATTCAAATATATGTTAAGTACTGAGGCAAGGACCTGGNGCGGACGTTTGGTAAACAGTAAGACGAGTATTCCTAACCTCAATTACAAAATGTGATATAAACATTAATTGCATGTCGGTGTGCATTTTTTTTTTGCCATATTTAGTTTGCAAAGCAACAAAACAGATCATTTTGTAACACTCATTCCGAGAATATTGGTTTAGTTGCAAGTAAAGGTCGGTGTAAAATTTCAAAATAGTTTCATTTAAAGTAAAACGGGAAAAATCGCTTTATACGAACCACAATGCTAAAATTATGGTTATTTTTAGTTTAATCGCAAATTTTTTTTTTTTCTGGTTTTTACCAATAAGTTGAGAGAATAACCGATTCAAATATATGTTAAGTACTGAGGCAAGGACCTAGTAAAAATAAAAACTTTCAACTGCTGCAGTATTATTTTACAAAACAATTCCATCTTTTTCAATTTCCAGTCAGCACAGCAACATTTTGTACCTATCTTAAGACAGTCTACGCAATCTGAATGTGGACGTATTGATAGTAATACACTTGTTGCCGTTTTTCACCATGCAACTGTGGTAGCTGAAAAATACAGTTCATTTTCAATATGTTCAACGACCAACACCTAAGGGTGACAACTGATAAGACCAAATCTAGAAATTATTAACTAGGATTTCCTAAACAAACAGTTATCAAATATTCAGGTAAATTTTTTTTAACTATTTGGTTCTTATTACTTGATTTGCAGCTCTGTAAATGATTAGATAATGTATGTCAGTATACAATNATATTCAGGTAAATTTTTTTTAACTATTTGGTTCTTATTACTTGATTTGCAGCTCTGTAAATGATTAGATAATGTAAGTCAGTATACAGTACTTGTCTTTTAAAATAACTTTTTAAATAATTATTCAAGAAACAAGGGAAGAAAGCTCTTCAAATATTTACATTTACCAGGTACATCTATGTTTGCAACAGCACAACTGCCATTGATGAGCACTAAAGTACAACACCCATACTGCTGCAAAACAAAACAGTCATCCAAACAACCTTACCTTAAAGAATCCCATAGGTCCCAGCTTTGCGGTGTATACCACTATACTCCACATACCCTGGAACAAAAAAAAAAAAAAGCCATGAAAATAAAATTAATAACTTGTGTATTGGTGCCTGCTGTGACTATTTGCTAGGTGATCATTTACATGCAAATACATATACAGTACAAACTGTTGACTAGGACCAAACTAACATAAATAACCACCAAATATTGAAACATGAAACAATAAATTTAGTTTCTCTATAACACAGTAGGCTTTTCCAAAACACTGCAAGCTCTTGCAAGAGAAATGCATTATGATACAAATACACAAACATTAAGACACTACAGAAAATACTAAATATGCTCCTAAAACAGTATGAACAGGCTGGAAAATAAAATTCTGCAGATTCACTCAAACAAACCTTGAACTCTCCTGGCTTGGCATTCATTGTCCTTGTCTTAAGAACATCCAGTGGCTGCGNATACAGTACTTGTCTTTTAAAATAACTTTTTAAATAATTATTCAAGAAACAAGGGAAGAAAGCTCTTCAAATATTTCCATTTACCAGGTACATCCTACTATGTTTGCAACAGCACAACTGCCATTGATGAGCACTAAAGTACAACACCCATACTGCTGCAAAACAAAACAGTCATCCAAACAACTTTACCTTAAAGAATCCCATAGGTCCCAGCTTTGCGGTGTATACCACTATACTCCACATACCCTGGAAAAAAAAAAAGCCATGAAAATAAAATTAATAACTTGTGTATTGGTGCCTGCTGTGACTATTTGGTAGGTGATCATTTACATGCAAATACATATACAGTACAAACTGTTGACTAGGACCAAACTAACATAAATAACCACCAAATATTGAAACATGAAACAATCAGTTTAGTTTCTCTATAACACAGTAGGCTTTTCCAAAACACTGCAAGCTCTTGCAAGAGAAATGCATTATGATACTAATACACAAACATTAAGACACTACAGAAAATACTAAATATGCTCCTAAAACAGCATGAACAGGCTGGAAAATAAAATTCTGCAGATTCACTCAAACAAACCTTGAACTCTCCTGGCTTGGCATTCATTGTCCTTGTCTTAAGAACATCCAGTGGCTGTGTCAGTGTTGTCGCGACAGCTCCCTGAAACACAACAATCGCTGCATTGTAACAACAGGCTGTTACCCAATTAGAAAAAACAATATAGGAACCATTCACGAGGTCCTGCAATATAATATTTATTCATCGCATATGATATTACTGTCACCTACACTCTGTCCAAGTCAGTGTCATACGAAATTCATGTTTCAAAGTTGGTGTGCAGTACATTTTATTGCGAGATTANGGGGGGGGGGGGACAGGCATTATACATATGTGTACGTGTCTTGAGTGAGACAGAAGAACGTAACCTGGTGACACCATGGGTCGTCAAAGTACCACATTATCTTTTGGTGTGGTCTCCATCTACATGTACCCCTTGTGTCACACTGCCAGGTGTTAAGCATGTACGCAGGGCTGCTCACAGCACACTGTTGCTAGGCATTCATTTGGCACTTGGCCTGGACTTCGTGGCATTCTGCGGTGTGCAATAAGGGTCTCTGTAAGGATGAACCTTGGTTGTAAAATGTAGGCCAGGGCAGCCTCAAGTATCATATGTCAATAAACAGTGTTAGTGTACAGCAAAACTCTAAACATATTCTACTTGGATGTGTAGCTTGTTGCAAGGAACATGATGATTGTAACAAGAAGGAAAAGAATTCAAAATGAAGTGGTACGCGGAAAATACATATAATGGGTCTGGCAGAGATCATAGACGAGGCAAGGATGAGACGAAACTCTCACACCTACAAGTGAGTGCCAAAGAATGAGATACAGCAGTGGTGGTAGGCAAGCAGACTTCAGGTGCTAGGAGTAACGAGGGTGGATCATGTGGGGAGCACCAGCGGTGAGCATTGCATACTATAGTCTATTTGCGGTTTCTTCATACTTTTTTAATCAAACCTTTGAAAGATCACTCCATATATAACTTGTCTCGTCGTTTTCTAAATATATCATGAAACACAAGTGCTTTATACTTGTGTTAACATAAAAATACCTTGTTTTTTGTTAAATTAAACTTTTCCTTATATTTAATTTATAAATTATATTTCATTTACAATTCATACGAGTAAACCCAGAGAGAAAATTTCAGTGCTGGTAATGCCTATTAAGAAATAGTTCTTATGCAAAATATTATTACAGTGAATGCGCACAAATGCAGTGCTTTGTCCCTTTGGTGTAATTTTCTCTACTATGTTAAGCTTTGTTTGTATGAGGCAGAGGAATATCCTGGAAGTAGAACTTTAGCAGGGCTTCAGAAAAGTGTGAAGTAACCATGAATCCCGTAACACGACACCCTAAGGCTTTAACTAGGGGCAGACTAGGTGCATTTACTGTCTGTCCCTTTGTCTCCCCTCTTCCTAGAGGTTCAGCGAGATAGAGTACAAGAGTGGCACTCGACACCATCGCCACACAGGGAAGCTGAGCAGATCTATGTTCTGGCATGTCCCACGATTCACCTCTCCAAGCCCCGCTATACCTACAGTGAAGAAGGTTGAGGGGGACATTTGAGAATTCCACCTCCCTTGGCGAAACTGCCTTATGGGCTGGCAGCAGGACCTAACTGACAAACACAACTGTAATCACTATGCCTAACAAGGTCACTGCCTCCTGAAGGAGTCATTAGCTTACACTACACCTTGTTCATCATCAGACTCAATGCAGCCAGATTTATCTTGGGGAGGGGTGATGTCGAATCTCAAAATTAGCAAAACTTTAATCTTGCAACCAGAAATAGCGACGGAATATTTGAAGAATAAATTTTCGGGATGACATCAGTAAAATATTGCATGTAACAACAATAACTTTTTGTGTGTGTTGTGTACATACATCTGTTTACAAGTAACTGGAGTATTTACTGTGTTACAATGTAAAATCCTAAGCTTACTGTAACATTTAATGAAACCCTGCAATGATGTCTGTATGTCCAAAATAATTTTTCATGCCATCATTCATCCCCATTGCAAGAATCATTTAAAGAATCAAAAGAATTTGTAAAAAGATATGTATGTAATTTGGCAAACAAAAAAACCTCAATAAATGTACGTACTTGATTTCTTGTGTATGTGTGTATACTATATTTGTTAAAGTGTAACTAAAATATACTGAAATTACTTTTAACCAAACATTTTTTGTAAATTTGTAATATTAGTTGAAAACATCACCACCCTTATGATTTGTCTTTATACTAATGGTGTAAACATGATTTAAAGTAATGATAATAAAATTTTAAAATGGCAGTGAAGTAAAATTTTTTTTTATAAACATTTGAAATATGAAAGATTTAATAAACTTGCCATGTTGAAAGCACAGTGTCCACACAATTTAATTCTACTTATGTCCATACTTAAAATTGTACTTATGTCCATACTTAAAATTGTACAAGTTGTAAAGTAGTCACCACAGTAATAAATTGCTACTTACGAACCCATAATAGTTTTCATTATGGTTTCTGTGCGTGTACATATACTGTAAGCTGGATGAGCTGTCACGACTGCGTTCAAAATAAACAAAGTTCTTGTGTGTCCCTTTATAATACTATAATACAAATAATGCTGATTTTAAGCCTTTCTCCATAGTTTTCATTAATATAGCTGCTAATGTAAATTGTAAGTTTTCCTCACTTCCAAAGGTAAAGTATGTTTGCTAGTATCGCACAATCTTAAGTAATTTTATTTTTGACCGCACAAAATTCTTCCTAATATTTTCTTTATGTAAATTCAGTATTACTGTGTTAAGGACAGCTTTGAAAAAAAAAATTACTGTGCTTGTGTGTATATATAATGTGTGCATTTTTCACTTGTGGTAATTGGTCAGAAGTAAAGTTCATAAAAATTCTTATTTGCACATCTATATGCTCCTAGTTGCCACAACCTTTACTCCTTGTAGCAGGTGGCTGTATTTTTCTCCATCTTATCTGTTTACATTCTCATTACCAGCCGGATGCTCGCACTGTTGAAAGTAAATAGTGTTGCAACTACCAAACCATTTCTTCACAATGCACAACGGATGTACTGAACAGATATAGTTCTTCCCTGATAAAAAAAAACTTATAAAATACTAATTTTACATGTGGCACTAGGATTTAAATTGGCCTGGAAAGTACATCCAAAGTAAGGCTTTCACGAATGGTCAATTAACCCGGAAAGACCTATACCCAATTTCACATCAGCAGAATCTTCACACCTGTTTACAGACAATACAACCAGTAGTTCAATAAAAGCACCAAGTGCCCTGTACCTGCTGCAATTAACTTGAATGGGCCTGCATGTATCCAAGTAGTGTTTAGAATAGTTTGGACAGATATCTTTTGCAGATATATTGAAAACTATACAAAAGACCCCAGATTTTACGAGGTGCCACAGTCCCCTAAAAAGATTTTGTAAAGCCACTAACCTCATAGAATTAAAACTAATAAATTATGGTCACCAAAAAATAGAAAAATTAAGTTAAAAGTGTGTGTTTAATCATCTCCAGCATAAAACCAACTTGACTTCCAAATGAAATACATATTAATTTAATTGAACAAGCAGACATATTCTCAATAAAATGATCCCCCTGCTATACTTTACCTTCCCTTGTCCCCAAAATGTTTAAACATTTAGCGACGTATAAGTTTTAATGTGTGCAAAATCTATTTTTAGTAGTTTCTTGCAGGAAAAACCAAACATCCTGTTACTGAAATATTAATTTAATTTAGGGATGGGTCGGTTTGGTTCTTCAGTTCCAATTTATACCGGTTCTTGAGGTTTGACTCGGAATCGGTTTTAGGTTAACAACTACTCGGTTCTTGTTTCTACACAGCAATAAATTTACTGCAAAACTTTGTCCTTACAAAAATAACTACTTCCTGTATAGCGCTCACTTTCCCCCAAAAATAAAGGAAAAAAATTTTGGGGTGCATACCATACATGAAAAAAAAAAATTAAGGAGTGGTAGTCGTAAACTGTTTGGTGATGGGTGATGTTTAGAGGGAAGTTTAGTGGAACAGTCTCTCATCTCTCGCTATCTCGTTGAAATTCTTTTAATGACCATAGGTTAAAGTCCTGCCACAATGTTTTGGCTTTTAGCACCACTGCAAGTTATTTAGTTAAAGTATTTTCCAAACAAATCACAATCACCACCTATTAATGTAAAAAAAAAAAGAATAATTTGTTACATATTTACTAACCTTAAATAAATTTAANTCACAATCACCACCTATTAATGTAAAAAAAAAAAGAATAATTTGTTACATATTTACTAACCTTAAATAAATTTAAAACAAGTTTATCTGTAGCATAACTCATGGCAAGTGCAAGATGATGTGGCTTTAAATTATTAATTACTGAAATCTACAATGAAACAAATTTTAATAACCATGTTAATTCTCCTCAGCCTCAAAAATCACAAATATTAATCACTTTGAAAGGCATATATCTATGACATAAAATGCTAGTCTTGTTGCATAATCTGCAGGCATGTGCGGTGTCCATCTGCCATTGCCATGTAATGACCAATAGTCAGATGAGCTTTGGCTATCCTTGGCCAATATTCGACACAGCCCAGCTACAACCTCTTTTCCTCCCCTCACATGGCTGGTTAAGTGGACGATGGTTGCTTAGAAGCCAACGTTGTATCCTCGTGGCCTCCCTCTCCAGGCTAGCTGTGTGGGGGGTGAAGGGAGCCTGCCCGGTCCCCTCCATCTCCATGCAGATTGCATTACGATAAAGCTCGTTCTAAACTACATTGGCTGCAGTTTTTAACCAATTTTCACCAAGCGTTTTTTTGTTATATTGTCTCATAACAACAGGTAACGACATTACAACCCTAAATTTTATTGCTATCAGACATATAATTTTATCGATTTTCATTACAGCTTTAGTAATTTTGTGAGATTTTTTATGTTTTTTTCTTTAATTTTTCCCTTTTTGTGATGTATAGAGTAAATGCTACCTGTATTGGTATTCTTAGAGATGCAGCAGCTAGGGGCAGGTGAGGAAGTTTGAAATTATTGCCCCCCTACAGGCGAGAGAAATTATGAGCCGGTAGAGTGCCCAAGAGAGCATGCATGGAGACTATGCTATGACGGTTGTCAGACAACCACTTCTCCTGTGTACAGCCGTGGGAAGAGAGAGCAAGGTTGTGCCTGGCTGTGACAAGAAACAGTCAAACGTCTGGAAGGCAGCTGAAGCCTTCACCATGTCCTAGTTCTACAGATGGCCGTCTTGGGACCCTTGCCACCACCAACATCATGTGACTGTGGGTTGTTATTCAACCAGCAGTAGATAAAGAAGGGATTGCAGACAGTAGACAAGAAAAAGAGGGAGGTTGTGCAGTTCAATCCAGCATCCTTCTGTGTTTTGGGTCACTTTTTTTCCCTATCCTTCTCCTCGCAGACCAGGGAGTCTAAGCTCGAGCTGCACTTATATACAAATGGTTCAATCACGTGACCCTATACACAAATTATTTCAGAAAATTGTAAACTCTAACCACACGAGAGCCCATTTATACTTCAAGACAAAGCGAGTGGGCACTCTTATTCGTATATGAGAAGTGTGTTTAAACATACATCATAGTGGATATAGAACTGGTGCTTCAGTGAAAAGAAACAAGTGTATAAAGTGCTATGAACTTGGGGTAAGGTGTTCAGTTTCTGCCAGTAGTTCAGCAAAACATGAAAGATGATAATAATAATAAAATAAAAACCAAGTCTCGACTTATTTCAATTGTTTTGTAAATGGAAAAATAGTTAAAAAAAGACATGAACTGTTAAGATTTTCAATCTGCAACTTACTAAGTATTACAGTAATAGGACAGATATTAGCCTCATAGCACTAATTGATTAAACACGCAAGTATTGGAACACCAAGGTCAACATCTATTGGCAATGGGAGCAAAGCTGTACCACTGGCTGAAACATGCTGAATTCTGTCAACAGACATGATAGTTTGTNATCTATTGGCAATGGGAGCAAAGCTGTACCACTGGCTGAAACATGCTGAATTCTGTCAACAGACATGATAGTTTGAGTTCACAACACACACTTAGCAGTGCCAACACAGTGCAATCCACAGTTAGCACGCAGCAACGTTCCAAAAATATACACACACAGTCTTTGCAACCGAGCTCTGCCAGGCACAGCCTTGCTGCTAAGTCATCACATACTCAACAAACATATTACAACACTAATGTGCAAACGTCCATGAAAATTTTTGATGAATTACAAGTGTACAGGAAGATATTCCTACAGCCGACTTGTGATGTTATACTGACCTGCTAAATCTTATCTTTCCAATAATCATACAAGACGTCAATCAAATTTTAAACATTACTATCCTATAATTTATATGCATACAATAACAAAAAAATTTTTATTTTTATCAAACTGGCCTATGAGTGATTTCAAAAAAATAAACTAAAAAATAATTGGTTAAAATAAATCTGTCTACAGTAATTTCTTGTCTAGCAAAATCATTAAAATCCTACCCTCTGTACATCAATGAAATTTTAGCTCATTTACATACATATTACAAATGCCTTAAATCCAGTTTAAACAAAAACAGCCATTTTCCCAATCAAACTGCACATATTTAAATGGCATGTCTCATGACAAATTCTAAGAACAGAACTCCAATTTTACAAAGTGTCACAGTCCCCGAGAACGACTTCATAAAATTACTGACTGTAAAATTGGGAAAGACTGAATTTGACCCCCATAACACAAAAATTGTGGTAAAAGTATTAGTTCTTTTTTTGGGTGAAGTCTGTTTCATCATCTCTAGTGCAAAAGTAATGTTTTACTAATGAAATATTCATTAAATTTAATAAGACAGAAATTTTCCTGATCAAAAGATACTGCAGAATGGTATACACAACCTCCTTGTGGCCAAAAAAAACTTTAACGCGGAGTGCTGTGTAGCTTTCAGTGACTATGATGTCCATTTTCCAACTGCTTGTGGGAAAATCATATGTTTTATTTAAAATGTTAAAATTTATTTTAGTATTCAGACGTCTTTAGAAAAAAATAATACCCTACAAAGTTAAGTATGATCAATCTTTGATATCAAAAACCATGTTTAACCAGAATGCAGCATAATTTTCAGCAAGCAAAATCCATTTTCAAATGTTTCTTGCAAGAAAATTTGTAGTATACTAATTAAAAATAAGTAGATTTATTTCAATATTCAGATATCCTTAAATTTATAATCACAACTCAGACAAGTACAACCTCTCACTGACACCAAAAAAGAAGTGAGAACTTTCAGGGAACGCAAAAGTCCATTTTCAGTGTCTTCTTGTGAGAAAATTAATGGATTTATTACTGAAATATTACTTTATTTCAGTAGTCTAACATCTCTGCTATAAAAATGATATCCCAGAAGGGTATACACGGTTTCACTGTGTCACAAAAACAAAAAAAGTTACAGTGGTGAATGCACACTGTGCATACATTTTTAGCCAGCATGACATCCAAGTTGAAATGGAAAACTCAATCATTTTTATTGAACAGGTAATGTGTTGCATTTTGATGCATCAGGAGTGCTAAGAACTGAAATTACATATTATTATAGTCTAATTTTCCCTCCCCACTTCTTGGCATTCTGTGACATCAGCTTTAAATTTGATTTAGTTTGACACAAACATGTTGAGAAGAAGGGTAGGGATTTTACAAGCACTGTATACAGATAATTTCTGTTTCATAAATTATAAACACATAGCAATGGAACCACACACACACATAGTATAAACAGCAGTTTTTGAAATAATGCAGTACTAAAATGGCAAACACTTGTACATAAACATGAAGAGGTTGCACATTAACTGTCATAATTTTCGAAACAACAGTACCATGGCATAGTTAGCAGCCAGTATTACCATGCACAGGTCGTCAGTAAATTAAAATCACTAAACAGAATTCCAAAACCGTATATAAAATTGTAAGACTAATGAGCATTCTACAGTAACTAGACTAAGAAGGGTGCTGTTAAGGGTGAAATGCATGACGTGTAACTCGCTCTATATTTGGCTCCTCCTGTAGTTACGCACGCAGGATTGGAGCTTAGAAAAGTTGCTGTGCGGGGAATGCTGAGGCAAAAGGCATGAATAGATAACAAAGCCCTTTCTGACATCACTTGTTACGCAAGGCCTACCTACAAAGAGCAAGAACGGGTGGCACTCACTCGGCATCCCTACTTCACACGAACTGTAACTATAAATTGATTTTTGCCAATTTTTTTTTATTTCAACATAACAATGCTTATATTTTATCACTGTGGACTAGCAAACATACTTCTAAACTATTTTTCTTTTGGTTTCATTATATTTTAAAATTTTCCTATATTTTTTTTAGTATATTTTTGGGAATTTTTGACAGTTCCCAAAAATTACTTAGTGAAATTAGAGTTCATAAAATTAGGGTTCTATTGTACTGTACTTATTTTTTTTGAACAAACATAGTTCATGGTAACACTGATTTCATGAATAATATTTATACTATGCATTATGAAATCTAACTTCTTTTTCCCACCATCCACAAATTATTTACGACACACTATTTAACTATAGCAAATACTGCTTGCAAAAAAAAAACCACAAGACTGTTTGTCTAGGAAATTATTACTAATATAAGGCAGTCTTTAGCTGCAACACAACCAGTGCCCCACAATTAAATTTGTTTTTTGGTATTCAAACAATTGTGTACTTCAGTAAATCACATTATTTGAAACAAAAGTAGCCTAGGGCTTATAGTAAAATTAAGCCAAAAGGTTTTTCATTTAAGAAATGAAAATTGTACACACAATTGAAAGTATTGATACATTACTTCTTTATGACTTCATTTGCAACTATGCACTTATGCCCAAAAATGTTTTCCATTCACTACAGATATGTACTATAAAATACATGCTGACAAAACTAAACAAACCAACGAACACACAGTATAATTTAGGCCCTAATTAAAATTTACTTCCAGCACTTAATTTTTGTAAAGAGATTCATGAATAATGTAAAACACACAACCAGCAATCCAACGTTCTGTTCAACTGTTCAGTGCAGAAGGAAAGGTGGGGGGTACTAACCGCTGTGAGACTGGACAAGAAGTGCGTAGTGAGGTTGTCAGTAAAGCCGTATTCCAACAGGAACATCTTGACCTGGTCGTAGAAGGAAAGCTGGCCAACAGTCATGAGCACAGCGCGGCTGGTGGCCGCCGACGCACCCGAGAACAGCCGCGTCACACCCTCCTCTCGCCACACACGTACCAGGCCATCCAATGCGTGCTTGTAGCTGCAACCAACTGAGCTCATTAACGGCTTTATCGGTCAACCTACAACTTCCACGTGTCACCAACTCTCTGCTGCTATATAAATAATAAGGCAATTTAACCACACAGAGTTGAGATGATTTATTTAATAATTTATTCCCTTCTTAACATCTGTTTAAAACGTCTTAGTGTGTGTATATAAAGAATTTCCTGATCTCAATTTGGTCTGAAAGGGTGCCCACTTCAATGCAATTAATGAGACAAAGAATATAAAAGCGTTCATTCTAAGCTGCTTGTTATCGAAACACGATACTCCATTGGCCCTTACCTCTTGAGTCCTGGGTAAAGTCTTTTAAAAATTAAGAAACACAGACTGTTGGTGGGGCCGGACTGCAAAGAGAAATTAAGAGTCTTAACTGTACCATATTTACATTGCCGATTTTCAATTATTTATTTTACATCTGAAGTGCACCTTGGTTTTTTGTGCTCCTACCTGTCCTTATATTCTTCCTTGTATTGATTAGAACATTTGTGCTAATAAAATGCTTTGACATCGCTCTATAAAATTCATGTATTTTTTATTTCTTCAATGTTTTTATTAGCTATCAGTATCTGTAATTGATGTTTGTAATTTACCTTGTGAAGATATGCTTGTATGAAGTTGGTCTAGAATTTTCTACCTTGGTCAATTTTGTAGTTTAGCTCCTCCTCCCCGAGTGGTGCGCCACTCTCAAAAGTGATTATTAGCGGGTTGTCTGTCAGCTGAGGCATTGTGTCTGTGAGGGAGAGCTACGAGAGTCACGTGGTAAGTAGTCATCCTGCAGGACAGTTGTCTGGAGCGCAACCAACATGAACTTTACTAAGTTTCATAACTTCATTAGGGAAAATGTGCATCACTGCTTCGAGTGGTACCGGCTATAAGAATGGTGCTGCTCAGGTTGAATATTATGCCCATATAACTGGAGCGGCCTGTAGTCTCAACTTGTCTTTGTGTCCGCTCAAGGTTTTCTCTGCAAGACTCACATTTATTGCGGGTTTAGTGCTATTTATTGTAGCTGTCGGCTCTCCCAAAGGTGTAGTAAAATGCAACTTAAGGTACTGTGCAGTCTAATTTATGTTACTGACAAGTGGTACTTCTTAACCAAATGATACGTTATCAGAAGTGTACATTGTTACGCTGCAATTGGCGTATTTGGCATTTTGGACATTGCAAGGTTGTGTTTGGAAATGCAAGAAACTCAACTAGAGGNAGTAAAATGCAACTTAAGGTACTGTGCAGTCTAATTTATGTTACTGACAAGTGGTACTTCTTAACCAAATGATACGCCGTAAATACTTATGAGAAGTGTACATCATTACGCTGCAATTGGTGTATTTGGTATTTTGGACATTGCAAGGTTGTGTTTGGAAATGCAACAAACTCAACTAGAAGAAAAGCAAAATGAATAACTTTGTGACAAGTAGAAAACAAACCAAATAACACAAAGTAATTTGGTAAAAAATGAACAATAAGTCTGCCTATTTTAAATGTGGTTAATGTATTGCACTAGTGGCTTAGTTTTACAGCACCAAGCACATGCACTGTAATTTTATGGCTTTACATAATCATCTTAACTGTGAATATATTTTACCTACAATAATGTGTGATAAATATGGTGACGTGATAACTTTGTATCTTTTTATAATTACTGTTACAGGCTCATGGTGTAAATTATCTGTAAATTTGTAAATTGAGTGTCGAGGAAAGGTAATAGTCATTTTATTATGTAAATTTTGGTACACTGAAATTTTTTGTGTAACTCAATGAGTGGTTAAATGTTGTCTGGTTTTGAGAAACAGGTAAATAAATAATGCAATTACATTTTTTTTTCTACTGTCTTCAATAATTAATTATTCCAAACCACATCCTATGATTTTCCAGTAAGGTTGAGTCTGTCGTGATTTACGCAGCAGTCTGGTTCTGTGTTTACAGATTATACTGCAACAAAAGGTGTAGAATATGCCCTTCAAGGATATCAGTTTAATAAGGAAACATGTTTATATTAAAATAAATCCTCTGATTTCCCTGCAATAACCCACTGTAAGTCAGCTTAATGCTGGGTAATAATTATAAGTTGCTTGATGTTTGAAAAATTTTTGGCAACAAGGGGAGGTCAAGTATACACTAATTCAGAAGATGCTACCTATTGAGTTAATATTTTGTTTAAAAATCATGTTGGTTTTACGCCAGATACAATTAAACACAAATTTTGCGGGAAAAAAAACTTTTTAAAAGCAAAAGAAAACATTTTTATGAAAAATAATTACCGGTTAGAATTTATTGTGTAGCATTTTCAGGCAAAACCATTTGCTTTGAAATACTACATTGATAATACGTGCAAACATTTTGAGCAACGGATAATCTTGATAAAATTTCTGTGATCTGAGGTAGAGATGGAAGTGTAAGAATGGCAGTGGATTACCGTAGCATACTCTGCAACTGCCGTGACCTTGCCAGAGGTCAGACTCGGTGAAGCACTTGATCACTCTGTAGTGCAGTGTGTATGATCGGATAACCACACGTCTAAGAACCGAGATATTATTGAGACCTAACGTGACTGGACCAACTGGACTGTAAGATTTTTCGATTAAAGCAACATTCAATGTGGATAATTTTATCATTACTGTATTTATATAGAAATTTTACTGGAACCACTAACCACTAGTTTTTTTTAGTACATGCATTTTCTGTACACAAAAAACCCACAACTACTCACAAAGATGTGAAACCATGAACCTAGCTGGGTAGATTTATATGCAAGAGAGCAGACAGCCAGCATACAAGTGCTACTGTCATGTCACTTGCTAAAGTGCTGTAACCATGCCAGGAATGTATGACAACGACTGTATTTACATTATATTTTGAGGCTGCTTACCTACCAATTATCAGATATACACATTCACACACTCGTACTTTGTGGCGACGGGGGAAAAATACTGCGGTTTCACTGTTGAATTTAAATTTAAAATTGTGTTCTAAATAAATCTAAGGAATGTGCTGCATAACATTTTGACAATAACTGCAGAAGTGTGTGGACATGGCGTCAACAAGAAAAAAAAAACACCAAAACATAAGTAGATGGTTTATAGGAAACTGTAAATACCCATTACAGAAGACAAACTCTAGGCACAAATTATAAAACTGTATGTAACACTGGATATGCTGACTCAATGTTAATGATCCAAATGGAAATAAGTCTACCTGCGATGGCGATCACAGGCAGTCACCACTGGATAAAGAGTTTCATGGTGAGGAATGTGGGTATGCTACAATGGTGCAGAAACTTCCCAAAGAATATTAGGGCAAAATAACATTATTATATAAACACACATGTTATTAATTTGCAACCAAACAATAACTATAATTTGTCACTGTGGTGGTCTGGTCTCCGATCATGCCTAACTTATTGCATTAGTACCCTCACTTGCGTCTGGCCTCTGGTGGTAGTTTGATGTCGTTCTGCATTCGCACGTTGATCATGTCTCCTGGAGTGCCCACAAACCCTCCTGCTGCCCCAGCTACACTCGCTATGCCCACTCGAGCCACAAATGATATGTCGCCTCCTGTTGGAGATACCGCTTGCTTCACCACCTATCAAAAAGCACAGTCCACACTTGCACTCTACACCTGTCTGGATCAAATGTACACTATCAGATTTTACACAACAGGCTCAAAATTCATAATTCAATTAGTAAACCACATAGCATACAGGACCAACTACGGTTTTACAATGTTTAACAAAGTCACCAACTCGAATGCTACTCCATGAAATACTGATGAACAATAAAGGGTTCTGCCTGCCTGTAGCAATCATGTGCATTTGATGCCTCAAAATGTGTGAGCTCTAAGGCCAACTCTTGCTTACTCACCACTTGCCTCATCGCGTCTACACACAAGGCACTCAACTGGCACGCAGCCTTTCCGTAGGTGACTTACCTGAATACGACTTCTAAGCGGTGACCCAATATTTTCATGGGACGCCAATAAAGATAAAAGTATGATGCACGTTCAAAGACCACTCTAAAGTTTCTGTATAGTAAATTTAGCAGCTGAAACTGTTTCTGGAGAAACATCAATTTCAGCTATTTTCACAACCAAATAAATAATCCTTTGAGTTGAAATATAAACTTGAAACTTGTCTTTGGGCACAAAAGTTTCTTAAATACATTTTGTGTTTAGACACAAATACAAATAAAAATATCCTACTATTTTTTTAATCGCATGTTTTATACCAAACCTCTACAACACACTTCGTGCACCAGCCAGGCAGTCCTTAATACATGTCTTAGAAGCACGAGAAAAAAAAACAGCTGACAAGGGTACAGCAACAAGGCTCTTGAGCAGCCTGCACTCACCTCGTAAATGCCGAACCTGGTGGTGGAGTAGGTGAGCTGCCGCAGGAGGGACGCAGACAGGCCATTGTAAAGGGCAAGCAACCCTTGCTTCTTAACTATGTTCAGTGTGAGTCGGACAATGGAAAGTTTGCCTTCCTGCTGGGTTTGCAAATGCACCTACACACATCACAGACATACATATCAAGGCCACAAACATACATGCATTCACCAGTAAGAGCGAGGCAGTGGTGATAAGTAGGGAAGATGATATTCTCAGGAAGGGAATAAATTAGATGGAGTGGAGCTGAAGAAGGTAGAAAACTTCACACACTTAGGTAGCATCCTGGAAAGAAAAGGTGGAAACAAGGAAGAGATTAAATGGAGGGGGCAGCTGGGAGATGCCCCTTTATAGGTGTGTGAGGATTCTATAGTAGAAAAGAAAAGTGCAGCTAAGATGCAAGCAAATACTGTACAGGACATATTTTGTACCAATTACGACATATGGAGCAGAAACACGAATAGCAGTCAAGAAAATAGAGGCATCGACATGAAATTTGAAAGGAGAATGACGGCAGTAAAGAGGAGCAAAAGAATTCAAAATAATGTGGTACAAGAGAAAGTACAGATACAGGAGCTGGCAAAGATCATAGAGGAAGCAAGAATGAGGTAGTATGGGCACGAAAAGAGGATGGGAAGTGAGAGGACGACAAGAAAGATGTTGAAACTCAAACACAATGGGAGGTGCCAGTGACTGAGGGAGTGAGAAGAGAGAAAAACTGAGAAACAGTGAGAGAGGGAGAGCAGTGGAAAGACACAGGGAGAGTGGTGAAGATACAGAGAAAGAAACTTTACAAGCTAATTGGGCCACGGGCTGGAGGCAGCTATGGATGATAACATACAGTCAAACCTTGAACTAACAAACATGTAAGTAACGAAGACAGCAATCTAAAGCAGAGGTTTTCAGGAACCATAAAAAAAATTCCAAGAATTTATGAAAACCATAAAATATCCTTACTAAAATTGAATAAACTTCAATGAAAACCTAATAAAAATACATTCACTGGCCGATGGTAATAATATTTTGGTATTTCTCCGTAGGTACCCTTAAACCATCTGCTCAAACACAAAAAACACAATTTTTTTGGTTAAAATCAGTTTAAAACAATGGCAGCAGTGATTAAATTGGTGAGTACGCCTAATGAGTTAAACTTCATACAACACATGACGTCACATAACTCCTTTGTTCTTCCCCTCTCCCTTCCTGCCCAGGCCATCACACCCCTGAGCGCCTATCTACCATCCAGTCACGTGCGCATAGCAAAAACAGTAGCCAATAACAGTGTGGGTTACAGCAGACCTTCGCTTTCCCTCCCATGAGCATCTTTTATCTCGTGACCATGCCATGTTCCTTATGCTTTGGGTGTGATGTTTAGCATCGGGATACATTTTAAATAGTGCTGTTCCGACTTTGATGTTTGACTTTTCTTCTTGGATTTTGACTACGGATTGTGATTGGAATTGACTGCATTGCCTGTTGACGACCTGCTTATGCTACGTTTTTTTTTTATTAATAAAATACAATTTTATTTACAGTTCTTGATTTTGGTTTTGTTTTTTTTATTGATTACTCGTTTATGTTTTTTGGCTTAGACTTTGGATACAAAACCTTATGGCAATAATAATGACGTGCCAGCATCACCCGTTTCTGCTGCAACCCGCCTCGCTTCTCTGTCACAAGTGTCGCAGTTTCCCTTGAAAAGTATGTCACATCCTTCGCACCAGCTGTGTGCATGCGTGTCGGCTGACTATGTGTGCTGCTATGGGCTGTCAGTGTGTTGGATAAATGAAGGCATGATTGTAATGCAGCGTACAAAAAATTGTTTTTACTTCATTTTAGTGAGAATGTTGGCCTTCGCAATTGCCAAAAATGTTTGCTGGCGAAAAATATATCCATAGTAGCACATGCCACAGTATTTACATTTCTGTGGAGGTCCACGGTCTGGTGAAATATATATTTCTATTCGGAATAATTAAATTAAATTTGTGTTTCGTTAATAATTCTACTTATTTTTGCACAAAGAGTCACTGAGATTTCGTGCTCGCTTAAATTTAAGTGGAACACAATGTTCGAACATTTTTCTCATTAACGCGAAATTGTTTATGGTCTTATGATAATATATTTTTATCCAGACGACTCCTGTCTATTAAAATAAATTTAAATTTTGTTAATAAATCACCTTATTTTTGTACAAAAAGGCTTTTGGAAAAGGATTTTTGCATTCGTTAAAATGTAAGCGGAGCACAATGTTTAAATTTTTTCTCATTAACTTGAGGTTGTTTATGGTCTTGCAGAGTACCATTTCATTTGCAGGACATCTGCCTAGTGAATAACGTTAGTATTTTAATTTAAATAGAAATGTTATTTATTTTGCACCATCGACGACAAAGCACTGTTGTAACATGAAAAAACCCATTTTTATAACAACTCATTAGTTTTGGGGCGTTAATAGAAATAGGTAAATTTGGATTTAACAAAACGGTGAAATAGAATTAAAAATTTTCGAGAACAGTGACATTTTATTGAATTGTTATAAAATATGATTATTTTGATTATGATTGTAAGCATTATCACTTATAAACTATTGTTCTAATGAATCTCTGACATTTCATTTAAAAAATTCAATTTCCAGGGGAGAGCAAACACCCCCCTTGCTACCGCCTACTGAAGCCCATGGTGACAGCCGTGCTGGCCCAACAAAGGCTGTCCAAGTACCATTCTTATTGCCTGGCCCAAGGCTACTGCCAGAGTATTCGGGTTACAACCCTTGCAATGTGAGTCCATGCCTACCACAGTGATTCACCGTCAAGTTGCCGAGTACGGAATACAAAACCTACACCCTGAAAAGGATGAACCAGCACACAAATGAAGCTCACAGTTACATCTGAAATTTCATACACTCCCACAAAAAAGGGCGGGTGGAAGCTAGAGAGTATAGGTGGCAGAAACAATCCGAACCACACTCGTAAAGACAATACAAGAGAGTGTGGAGCAACTCCATAGTTTGGTTATACATATGTTTACCTTCATGCAATGATGCTTACTGGATGTTGTTTTAGGAAGTTCCAAGTAAAATTTTTTGACATCTGTAGAAATAATACTCCTTCACCCTATTGCTCCTTTATGAATACTCAACTTTCTGCCATCAGTACTGGAATTTATTTCAGTGCTAGTTTGAGTAACAAGCAGGTACGTATTCACTTTCATTTGATATGATCTGTATTTGTCAGAGTATGAAAATAATAAATGGAGCAGACTAATTTTATACATTCTTTTCATTACAAAAGACGAAAATGGTTTGAAGGGTGCTCGACAAATCAGTTCTTCTGTGCCCACAGAGGGATGAAGTGGCATGGAGATGGAGTAATGAGCAAGAGGGGAAAAAGTTATTTTTTATTAGACAATTTGCGTGCCACCAAACACTAACAAGACCTTAGTAGGGGAACACTAGATAATGGAATAGGGAGATAATTGGCTAAGCTTGCATTAAAGAACCATCCAGGCATTCGCCTGGAGTGATTTCCGGAAAACTGAAATCAGGATGACCAGACCGGGAATCAAACCCTG
The DNA here is from genome assembly GCA_002778355.1 of Clitarchus hookeri. Lineage (NCBI taxonomy): Eukaryota > Metazoa > Arthropoda > Insecta > Phasmatodea > Phasmatidae > Clitarchus > Clitarchus hookeri. The sequence goes on from NQII01001683.1 coordinate 230,144, forward strand.
GTCCTCCTGAACGTGCAGCCAGTGGTTTACCACTGTGCTACCTCACTTGGTGAGACAAGTAAAGGAAGATGACAAGAAATAAGTACTTCTATCCTAAATTATATAAAAATGAAAAATAACATTTTTCTGAAGGCATTTTTTTTTTGTGTAAAACTGCTACAGTTCTGTAGGTGTATTATTTAAAATTGTAGTTTCTTCTTTCAACCCAGCAGTTCCCCTCCACCTCAATGCACCACTGACTTTGTGTGTCTAGTGCACAGTTCTCCTGTCTGCAGCACAGTGCTACGACAGAGTGAACATGTTCATCACCTTTATCAGGTCCAGTGGGTGCGTGCAGCATGCTGCCCCAGCAGATGCCAAGCCTCCGTAGTACCAGCGCGACAGCCGCTTGTTTCCCATTAGCCTACTCCCACCTCACCTTTCTGCAACAAAACGCAAACACTCTTACCACACCATAGCAGGTTAAAATACAAAACATTAAAAAAAAAAACCTAATGCTGTTGAAAGGAAAAATAAATGTGACTTATAACGTGCAAAACAATAAATAACTTTATTATCAATTATTCATCATCAAGTCTTACATTAAGTACCCCAAAAATGTTAAGCTGCCTGTACCACTTTCCCTTCCCACAGAGAGGTTCATTTGGTGTTAATAAATGTATTCTTTCATCTTTTGTTTTCAATGTTTTACTCGAGTGAAGTCTCTCCTTCTGCAATGTGAATTAAATTTTCCTCTCCACAGTGGGTCACAAATATTGACCATCACACGCATGTAAATGCAAGCATGCAATGGTTTTTCTTGTTCATCCATCTGGTCTATAAAACTTGATAAAAAAAAATATCAAGCAGTCTAAAAAATTTTTGAGAAATGAACATTTGCAGCCCTTCGGCTTCATCCAAAGTGAAGCAGCGGCTTCGTCATACTACAGAAACGTATAAAGGGCAGGAAGAAGGAGATGCATGCACAAACTCTGGAATCTGTATGTACAATTCTCCATCTTATTTAAGCTGAGTTTTTTGGGCTTACAAATAGACTATATTTATTGGGGGCCATCACTTTCAATATGCACTGAAGTTATGTGATGCTAATAAATTAATAAATTAATTATAGTCTATTCACGGTTCCTTCACAATTTTTTAATAAGGCCTTTTAAAAATCACGCCATGTATGACGCATTTGGCTGTTTCCCAAATATGCCATACTTCATATCACAATGCGTTAACTATGCATATTTTCAACCTGTAAAGTCATATGGGATAGTTTTCTGGGGAGAATCTGTTGATGCTAGAAAAGGTTTTATCCTTAAAAAAGAAAGTGATACAAATTATGTGTAATAAGAAAAGTAAGTCTTGTAGGCAGGTATTTAAAGATGAACACAATTTTAGTTAAACAGTATTATACAAATATGAAGCCTGTTTGTATTTCTCAATAATTATGAGTGTGTATAAAGGCTGACAGGATCACAAAAGGACACAGTGGAGAAAAAAGAAAGGATGTAGGAATTATTGGAATAGGTATTGGAGCAAAAGTTGATAAGACAATAAGAAATTAGTGAAGTGTGCCAGGTTCCTAGCCACGCAGATGGGGCAGAGATCTATTATTAAAATTATTATCAATTGCCATAAATCATGTAAATTACTTGTCCATAATATGTTATAACATTCTTATATATCAATTTTATTACGCTATTTCTCTTGCATTGGAAACGAGAAAACCAAATTAGGTTTTAAATTCTCTATTCTTACACTCCTAGATTGTGCAAAAATTTTAATCACAATACCCAACAATCACATCTCTAAAATTGTTTAATGCATTAACAATGACGATAAAACCATGGACTATCAATTATGCTCGCAATAACCGTGCGGATAAAGCTTATCGCAAAAGGTCACAGATGAATTAATGCACTTGCCAAATCCACCGATCACTTACAATCCCAATAATCTCGTCGCGCCGCCTTGTCACACTTACTACCCGCACGCACGTTGGTTTTCTATCTGTTGCACGTCCTTGAACCCATTACATCATCGACGACTGATCATAACTGCAGATACTGACTCCTGTCCTTTCATTACCGTAATCAGCCGCGCAGGTTTCATATGTCACGATGACTTTTCGGCACTCGCGAATAAACAGCTTGTCTAGGGAACCCATAATTTCCAGTTTCAACCTTGGCTTCATGGCCAGAACTATCAAGGATTATCTCTTTTCTATGGCTCTACTATCCAAAGATTTAATTCATTTCTAGCTATTCGGTCGTGTGATGGCCGATTAAGCATCAAATCCAGTGTGCCACAATGAAATTTTCTTCAGGAACAACTTTCACTCGTGACTTAACATTGTAAGTTCATACACAAGGGTTTTGTTGTTATACCTAGAAATTTTATTTTAAATAAACAGAGTCCGTAGACATTTTCGTAGTTTTTTTATTTTCTATTTATTCATATTCTTTCTCAAAATTAAATAAACAATATCAATCTACCGCCCTCTCTCTGATTGGTTAAAATTTCAATCCTGTAGTATACCTTCCACCTGTATTGCTCACGACCAATTACGAAAACGTTTATGAAAACGGCAGTCGTCCAAATATTCTATATAACCATACGTGGCCATGCAGGGTTGCACCGTATCTTCCAGGGCGGATAGCGAGAATGACTAAAAGGACAATGGATAATGCTTTCAATTCGTTAAAGCTAATAATTGCAATTATTGAAACTTTACTTTAACTAATTAATATTTTGAGCTATTTATTGGTTTGAAGTTTGGGTATATATGTAAAGAAAAAAAAAATTGTGCAGATCTACATTTTTTTTAAATGTTTTTTCCTAACCAAACAAATGCCCAAATCACATGCAGTATTATAAACTGATTATTGAACATGTGTACTAACTTTAGCACAGTGTACAACGAAATGTGTCCATCCTACGAGAATAAAATTTCGTTAAATTCATCGAGGCATTTTATTGTTTGGGCTCCTGTTTGCTGGATATAACATGAAAGAGCGAGAAGTGGGCAGTTCACACATTGATGTCTCCTGAAGATCGCTGTTTACGTTATAACATTGAAAGTGGTGATGGTTCCTGATGACTATTGTTGTAGGTAAGCAACCAGTACTACCTAGGAGGATGTAAGCTACTTCTTTTATGCCATTCATTAAATGCAAGGCTGTTTGGCACACCTTACAATGACCATAATTAGCAGTAAAAACAACTGATGTTGGTAATACTGACAGTGCAATAGTGATGAATAAGGGCAGAATGGATATTAGAGTAAAAACACTCTTAAGAGGTCGTGAAGCTACCTACCATGCGAAATAAAACAAAGGAGAGCAGTTCACGACATTTACTCACATGATGACTCTGGACACATACACGTATGCAATTTCGCAATTTTGAGGACTGTGGACACCAGAAGTAGAAAAAAGTTCAGGACGTGAAAGAAATTAGGATAAGTTAAGCCCCGGTGCGCTGTGAGTCAGCAGAGAGGAGTAGTGTCTCCTCCCAGGCATAGAAAAGTAAAAACCGCTCCAAAATAATTACTATTGATGTTGAGGTGATAAATAAAATAAAAAGTTGAAATGCCCGAGGAGCTGCGCAACAGCAAGCCCTTCTATGCACCAGTGATTCTGGCTTATCATCATGGTGGCAGGTCCCTCGAATTTCAGAGCGGCCTGGTGCTAAAATTCCCGGAAAGCAAGCAAAAATATATAGAAAGCATTGACACAGAATATTTAAAAGATACCCTAGAATTACATAAGACAGTGGAAAGTACAATTAAATAACAGTTTACAAATGATAAAAATATAGTGGTCGGCAGTTGCCCTACAGAAAGATGTAATTATAACGAAATCGTGAGATGTCTTTCAGAGTGCCTCGTGACAAATATTTGCAGGAACACTTACAACTTAATAAAGAGAATTAAACATAAAACGATATAAATGACAAAGTGAAACATGGCATCAGGACTCTGATGACACTAGGCCAGTCCATGGTAAGAAGTATGACAAGAAGGGGTGCAGGAGCAATAAGTATGATTTTATTGCTTTTTCCTACTTAAACAGACATACTCCTGGTGGGAGTATATTAGAGTTCTCTGCCTACACACTCACTTCACTCATTTCACCTTGCTTTGGCTGTTCTATCGGGATGAAGGGGCATACATGGGGCACTTAGCCTGCAGTTATTGGTGATGCCTCGATGTGATTATATTTGCCCGATGAATTCTCTACAGGATTTTAATTTGGCAGTGCTCACCTGGCATGAAGGCGGGATAGCTACTTGATGCTGGTTCTAGCAGGGCAGCTAGGCTGGTCACCTTTCTACATGCCATTCTAGTCGGCAGTGTTTACGGCAGCTGTCCATGGTTCAGGCGCTACGAACCTGGTAGAAGGGCTGGGCGAGCTGTACAAGAGCAGCGGGACAAATGGTTGCTGGGAGCTAGGGATGTGGCACATGTCATATGCCCCCTCCTCGTGAGGTCGTTCGTCTACAGCAAACCGATGCTCCCCTGTTGTGCAGCTAGTGGCAGCAGGATGGTGGTGGTTGCAGCCCTCACCAGGACCACAGGTGGTGGGGCCCTGGGTGAAGTGGTGGTGATGAGGTGGAGTGTGTGCCCTGGTAGCTTGGTGCTGTAGCAGCTGCAGTGGGAGGCAGGGTGGAGCTGGTTGAAAAGGCGTGGTGGTGAGGAGCCATGCTCCGTTTCTGTCTGATCACTTCTGTTGGTGGATAAAGTGGAACGAGGCCTGCGATGGGGACGTAAGATATGCAGAGTGGGTGGCTGGATGTCCACATCACGTCGCACTTGAGTGGCATTGTCGTAGATGGGTGTCACGATGGAGGACATCGTGGTGTAGGGCATTGAAACACAGGACATTACAGTGCAAGGCATCGGGATGCAGAGCACTGTGACACAGCTGTCCAGTGGAACAGGTGCATCAGTTCGTTGCTGATGGCTGGGGTGGTACGGAACAACTGGTGGGTGACATGTCGTCTGCGTCCCCTAAGGGCATTGAAACGCCGATCATCGCAAGCACAAACAGGAACCACATAATTTTGCCATTACCAGACTCGGATGCCGAAGCGCCCGAGTCGGTAGGTTGCTGCGTGGACGGCATGTCTACACAGTGTGCTGGTTGAGCCTTCGAGGCATCTGTCGCCAGGGTGCCTGTGGGATGTCTGCATGGTGGAGGTCGTCACAGTGGACAGGAATGTAGTGCATCTTGCCCACACACACAAGATAGGTAGTTTTTTTGAGACGGCGAATCACTTTCGTTCCACTTCGGAGACAGCCTGGCACAGACGTTCTTTGCAGAGACCGACAAGTATTGCACTCATGAACCCATTTGGGTATGGTTGTACATCAACAGGTGGGCGAGTCGTAACAGAAAGTCATTGCACGATGTATCTCTGCTCGTGGTCATGCGCTTCCTGCTTCCTTTATCACATGCTCCATTCGATAACTGCATGCTCCACTGCTCTCCAGCTCGCGGCACCGTGACATAACGGGACGGTCGGTGCCATATTGTCGCGTTATCTTGCACAGTGATGTAGAATTTTCTAGCGATGATACACTGGCACACTTCTTAGTAGGGAAATTAAGATCAGGAAATGCTGGAAATTGCTAGGAATAATAGAATTTTGGCTAGGTTGGCCGAAAAATATGGATATTTTTTGTGGAACAATTTGAAAGGTAGGACATGTGAGAATTAAGAATGTTGCACCTGCAACAATAGGAGACAGGAGAAACTTGGATTTTGAAACATGAAACTGGTAGTAATTTAGCCACAGAGGAGGGTAATATTTTAACGGCAGGAAGATGGTGCATGAATAGCTTAGGCAGTCAGGCGTTTTGGAAGGATGTTAGCCAAATGGAGGGATGACATTTTGATGGAAATGGAATACAAAATGGTAATTGGCCACACAGAAGAGCGACACTTTAACGGGAGTTGCTGCAGGAGGAAAGGCAGTAGGTGGAGTTTCTATTGCGGAAATAAATTATCTGGGCACCTGTTACCTGAGCAGGCAGTAGGTCGATCTACCATGTGCCCCTCTCCTGAGTATTCCTGTTGACATGATATGATCATTGTAAGCAGGGGTGGCTTAAATATGTGGAAACCAGTTTATGGGCAAGGCATGCCTGTGGTAGCAAACAGTAAACCACTACAGCATGCAATTGAGTGAATTTTCAAATGCTAACACGCACTCCTCATTGCAAGCCCAGAGCCGAATTATGTTGGAAACCCAGAGCACAGGGGAAACATTAACCTCATCTGCCACGTGGAAAATTAACTTAACTAAACATTTTCATCTGAAATGTTAAAAATTGAAGTGTTTGAGGTAGTGGCTGCCACAGTGCAGCAATAAATCAGAACTACTCTAGCCCCACTCATTCATATGAGTGTAGATGCATTCATGTGGTCAGCCTCACTGCTTGACCAATCTGCCAGAGGCACTGAACGTCCACACTGTTAAAGAAGTGGGGATTCCTGCACCATGAACGCAATATGGATCAGGGTAACAGAGCCACTCACACACCAAGCAGTCGTGGTGCGAACGAGTAATCAAATCTACTAGTTTGCAAGAAGCCTGTGTCTTCATGCACAGCTGTGGATATACCCACGAGCCCAGCCGCGTCGGGTGAGGGCAGTACAAAGTGATGAACTGGAAGGGAATGCCCCTCCTTTGCATTCCAGAACTTTAAAGAACATCAATTTCATTGGCACAACGAGTGTCCGAAACAAAGTTACCGGGAAAAGATGCACAAAACGGTAGTGCACTGCTGGCGGATAATGGCCTGTCGGGGTAAGAGAGCCGGATGCTCACTGCCCCCGGGTAAACTGTCAGTGTATTTGAATAGACACCACAACAAACCATACCTCAACCACTCACTAATGGGAAACACCAAATTATATGTATTCCAGTAACTCTGAACAGTTAACCAAGTAATGCACTTGTAGACAATCAGCTTCTCGCAACTTCGTGTACATGGTTTCGTGAACATTTGCAACACCTAACTGTCGCCACAGATACTGCAGCTAGCTATGTCACAGCATATAGTAACACAATGGGAGAAACAGTCATTACCATCTGTATACGTGACGTGGAGACGACCACCACCATAGCCCTCTATCAACTGATCTGTGCGAAGATGCGATCTTAGGTATTCCTTTGCTAATGAAGCAGAATATCATAATAGAGCCAGTAGCACATCGAATCCACTTCGGACAGAAGGAGTGGCGAATGGTATCTCCTAGAACAGCGATCAACAGTCTGTGAACACCAAGTACAGCAGGACAAACTGGATCATTCGGTGCCACCAGATTCTTATGATGCAGTGCAACATATAGTCTATGAGAGGCGCGACGTTTTTGCTGCGGCTGATACACTGCATTTCAAATACTGTAGAGGTTTTCTGAGGGTATGATTGAACCCAGCCACAGCAACTGCAATTGTGCTATCACACTAGCATGTAAGTAAGACGGTATGTGGTGCTTTTTCTTGGAATTTTTGCCTATCAACTTAATAAATAGAAGTGCACCACCACCATAAGTTAGCATCAAGGATTTGGCAGAGCCAAAATAATGATATCATCAAACATCTGTAGGGGGTACAAGCAGGTCCCTATTAAAGGGGTCTGCCACGGCAAATATGCCCTGTCGTTCGGTCAGGACTCGCTGGATCGCGTCCCTATGTTACGCGGGTACAGCATGATCGAATGTGTCTAGTTGGACAGATTTTTCGCTGTTTTTTCTGCGATGCCCTAAGTTCTACACCATTCGCCATTCTGTCAAACCGAAGTGAATGCGGTTCATGGCAATTTCAATAATGGTGTTGCGTTGTCTAAGCCACAACAACCCTAGAATCAAGTCCTTTCGTATCTCGTTGGAGACGAGGGCGATGATGTTCATTGAACATTCACGAATATGTATTTCCACTAGTACTTCATCCAAATATTCACTGGGCCCATTCAATATGGCCAATTGTATGATTTGTTTGTCCCTAGTAATCAGCTGTTGGCCTATTAACTCTGCCCGCACGAAGTTATGCGATGCAGCGGTATCGATTAAAGCGACAATTTTCCTCTCATACAAGCGTATGGGGATTCTGATCACCTGATCACTTGCTGCGCTAACCTGGCCTAGGTAATGGTGGATCTGTTTGTTATAGGTAGTTTTGGGAGTTCCGGTCACAAAATTGGCTGAGTACGCGGCCCCAATTTGTTCTACTCCGCTTTGTCGTTTCCCTGCCTTTCACTCGTCCAGTTCGGGCACATTTTGTGCCAGTGGTATCGTTCGTCCTTACATATGCGGCAGCGAGGCAGGTTCAGTGGGCCCTTCCCGCAATTGACGTCCAGGATTTTGGGATTGTCCCTTATGCCACTCTTCCCTTCGGACGTCCGGGTGTCCACGGTATTGCTCCGCACCTCTCTCCATCTGCCTTTTCTGCGCGCATTATAATTTGCCGCCCTGCGTTTCTCCATGTCTCATGCTACGCTCACGGCTATTCTTAGGAAGTGTTGTGTTCCGTTGAACACCATGGGCCGTAAGGCCAGTCGGTATTCATGTCTCACCATTTTCACGATCGTTTCAAGCATGTCTTCCTCCGGGATATGTGGATAATGTCTCTCGGCTAGATTTAACTTCTGGCTTACGAATATGTCCAGGTCTTCGGTGGCGCCTTGTTCTTCGGTAAACGGGGTGACCTGTTGTTTTAACGTGGCATACGTGATCGCGTATCTGGCCATAAATGTGCGTACGAATTGTCCCCAGGACATGTCGTATTCTGTGGCGGACCCCTACCATGCTTTCGCTTCCCCGAGTAGTCGATTTACGATGACACTTGCCCACTCTTCCTCGCAAACTTCGGACCGTTGTAATCAGGTAGTGCGCTCTTTGAGGAACGCATGTATATCCTCAGCTGTCTGGCCGAAACAGTTTGGGAGTGTATGAAATTTGGCAGGTGTCACGTAATTCCACCCAGTTAGGCTTGTCCTGTACTCGAGGGCTGATGGCCCTGGTTTTTCGAACTGTGTCCCCGGCGATTCCGAACATTCCCTGCCATGTGGGAATGGGTGGCAAGAGTTTCATTCGCTCGGTTTGTTAGTTATGTAATCTCAGTACAGGTTGGGTGAACACATCAAATTCCCTTTTATTCGCATGGGTTCCGGTATGGTCCCGTATTGGACTGCGTCCTTTTGTTGACACAGTTTACACTTAAACGTTCCCTCGGGGACCGCCTGCCATTCCCCCACGGACACACTTGTGGAGTGAAAACATGCGTTACACTCTTTGCAGTTTATGCACGTATTTTCGGGGTTCACACAATACTCTGCCTGACACATTGAAACCTGATTGTTGTTTGGGAACTCATTGCTTGTTGGCTGAAGCTCGTACTCTGAGAGTTCTGGATGGCATGTTGTCCACAGTTCCGTGCCTTGGCAGCACTGAAACTGATGGCGCCACAGGGTAATCCATTGTGCGTGGTGTAAGCAACTCGTATGTATTACATGTTGGCATAAAGCANTTGGCATGTAGCACAGCACACAAAGTCTGTGCCAAACCCCACACACGTGGATCGCGGGCAGCGGTAGGCGACCACTGTGGAAGAGAGTGGAGGCAGGAAGTATTAATCGAATTCGGGTGGCAGGCACCTGCGTGTATGTTATATTTGTCGAAGGGTTCGAGTGTTTGGGGTTTTCTGCACTGATCACACTACTGACAGATGGATGGTACAGTTGAATTGTACTCCATTTCTCAAAAGTCTTTTGCATATCACACGACACAGTTGCTCACGGAACGCGCAATCGATGCGCGCGGTAGTCTGGTCCTTAGTTATAATCGCGGACCATCTTTCCGGAATGCAGCTGCCTTTACCTTTCGCGGGCTCCTCGCGCACATGGAGTGTATCGCCCGGTGTGGTTGTTTACCCCGGCATGGTAACCCGAGGTTGTGAGCGCTTGATAACCGGTCGGCTGTGACATCAGAATCTATTGTCCCGTACGGGCCTGACCTGCACCACAAAATGGCGGCGTGGACCACGTTCTTTCTGGTCAAGCAGCACAAATGGAGAATTTTAAGTCCGACTGTCCTTTCTTCTTTGGATTTGGACACACCTAGTTGGGCAAGCCATTCAATGTTACCTGAGTCGTCAGGGCTAGTAATGCAGACGTCGTCTGGCGACTATGTTAAGATAAATCAGAATATTACACAATATTCCTATTTCTAATAGAATGGGCGCCAACTCACTGGCTGAGCACGAAGTCACTGTTCTCAGGATCGTGGGCCGAACGACCACATGGCTGTATCCTCTGACACTCTCTGTACAAATGTACAGGAAAATTTAATATATAGTCGAGGCATTCGGGCTCCCCAGCATGCCTTAATATTACCTTTTTACGTAATAAACGAAGGATGCCTTCTTGAGACACCGATGACTTCCTGGATAGGGCCAGGGCCTGGAATACAATACTAAAATCAGAACTCACAAGTTTCGTGGCACGAGAGCACAGGGCAGTTGCGGGAGTTGGCTTTAGTTTAATGGAAACTGTCTAGATGTTCTTCAGTCCACTTTAATTTTTGTTGTGGTGAAAGCAAATTGGTAAGCGGAGCAATGTTTATGGCAAAATTTTGAATACATTCATGTAATCAGTTATATAACTAATTTGTGTAACTGATTATGGGTTGTGGTTGGTCGTCAATAATAGTTAACTCTTCTGGAGTGGGGTGGTTTCAATTTCCTTGCACAAGATGGTCCAGAAATTGGATGCACACTTTACTTTGGTGAAACTTTTTGTTAGCACAAGTTAGATGGATAATGGCGAGATAAAATACAAGTGGCTAATGCTGCACGTAACTTTCTCATGACTCGAAACAAATCACAACATCGTCAATAAAAACCATCTTTAACTCACTTATATAGCCATCGAGAACTTGCACCATAATGAACTGGAATGTTGCAGGCGCAATTTTCAGGCCAAATGGCACAGCCCTGAACCGAAAGCGGCATCCATCTGGTGCGGCAAAGGTGTATCGTGCCGGGCTTCTTGCTTTACTGATATTTGCCAGTAACTGCTATGGAGGTCGAGTGATGTTATTACCTTGGCGTGGCCAAGACTATTGAGCATGTCCTTGACATTGATGAAAAGTGGTGGACAATTTTCAGTGATGAGGTTGAGGGATTTGAAATCGCTACAGAATCGCCAGAACCCAACTTTTTTCGGAGCTAAAATTTAGGCAAAATTAAAAGCATTGTTAGTGGGTTCAATGATACTTTCATCCTGCATTTACCGTGTTTGTATTTTTATGATTCGAAATAGGTGAGGTTGGCATTGGCGAGGGCTGGTATACACTGGTTTTGTTTGCATTAATGGATGCATATTGTCGGTGGAGGCGAACACATCACGATATTCATTGAGCATAACATCACAGTACACAGGTGGTATAGCATGGACGAGCTCGTCCAGCTACACATCCGGCATGCAACTCGTGGTCTGTGGGTTTAAGTTGAACACAGTCATGTGTTCTTTTTCATTGAAATTGGTTCGCGGTATTTGCTATGAATATCACAACTGAAACTTTCAATGTTCCGGAAAATACAAGTTGTATATGACCCAACATATGAATATCACCAGTAGTAACAACAAGTTTACGAAGATCAGCTGGGTGCAAAATGGTGTTCCCTGCAAACCTTGACACGATGGCATATTTATAAGATTGGAATACCTCCAATGGCATAGTGGAAGTGTGTGCACCCACTACCAGATGCAAAGCCTTAGTGCAACTTCAAACTAGCACCTGATAGTGTGACAACCCCATAGCAGACCAGCGACTACTCGAGGACATTGGCAAAATTAACCAGGAACTGTCTGCCATAGCATTGGTGCATATCACTGCAGACCAAAGGCCGATTTGTGAGACTTCTACGAAACAAACATATCTAATAACCCAATTCCAATATAATTTTTTTTACTTAAAAACCAAACAGAAGCTTGAGCAAAGAAACAACTACAATCTGATTTATGGCAATTTTCAGTCGGACACTAAAAAAATAATTGAACATTGGTGTATATGCAAGTCCTCACTGATAACAGCAATTTAACAGTTGCTTTAATACTGGTGTTTATACACTGTCTTTGTTGAGTATTCGACCACTCTTGTTCTCTTGTTACTGGCTGTGTCTGGTTGGAGCATAGATTTTCATGGACGACCTCGTTTCCTCAAGGCCGTGTAGAAGTAGGTTGCCATGGTGATCACGGTAACATCCCAGCTGAAAGGCAATGCGGTAGGCGCAGGAAGGCATCTCTCTTGTTGTGGCCTGTCTGCTGGTCACCAGGTTCACGTTCCCGACAGTAGCCAGTCCGGAGCCACCAGGCACTGGGGGACGATCAGCGCACCCTCTCCTCCTGGAGAGATAGCTGTCAGAAGCAGAGGTACCCCGACTTCCTTTACCGCCTCGGATCTGCTGGACTCATCCTCCCACACAGAAGGTGATGCGTCAGTGGTCTCGGCGCCATTCAGCATCGTGACCTGGTGGTTGACCATGCCCTGCTGGGTGGACGTGTCCTGGGTTGCCATCTGAGGCAGGGGCTCTTAGGGCACCCCTGCCTCGTCGGCACTGCTGAGCTTATCCTCACATATGGAAGGTGATACATCGGTGTGGGCTTCGGTGCCATCCAGCGTGGAGGCCTGGTGGGTGGCAATATCCTCCTGGGAGTACTTGACCTGGGTTGCCGTCTGAGGCAGAAACTCTTCGGACACTCCAGTCTTGTCGGTTCTGCTGAGGTCATCATCCGGTACGAAAGGTGATGTGCTGGTCTAGGCGCCATTTGGCATCGTGACCCCCTTCTCCTGGATGGGGCTTGATTACAATGCAGGTTGTTTGCCACTTGCGGCTGGTAAATTGAGAACCATTATCAGTCAGTATGACCTGTGGGATGAAAAATTTCCGTTTTAAAATTTTCTGATAATGTTCTGTCCCATGGCTGGGTAGAGGAAATGCTTTCACCCAGCGGGAAAACGGGTCTGTGACTACCATTAGGTATCAGTTTCCTTTTGTACTTCTGGGTCCACATTAAATAAGCCGCCAAGTGGGTCGAGGCGGTATGAGGTCGACAGGGTTTCCTGCAGATGGGGCACAGGGTAGTAGGCGTAGCTACGACAGTACACTTCACAATTGTTGACGTAATGTCCCACATCCCGGCTTATCCTGTCCCATGCACAGCATTCTCCTATGTCCCGAAGCATCTTATTAATGCCAGGATGACCGGCTTGTAGGTGGTCATTTTGGTGGTGGTGGTGGCGAACAAGTTCGCCCTCAGGTTTCGTGGCATCTCTTCGAGACCAGATGTTGTCGTCTCGAAGTTCAAATCGCTGGTGTTGGTTATGGAGGAAATTTTGGTGTGTCCAAGTCTTTATGTTGGTGGTAACTGATTTGATAAAGGCTGAGTTGTAGTTGGAGGAGCCGAATGTGTTCCTCAGGACTTCTTGTAGGGGCAGGAGAGGTCATTCTCTCCCATTATTCATTTCATTTCATCCCCTCCCGCCCGTCCAGGTCTGACTAAGATGATAAGGCATCAGGCAGATAATTTGACTTGCCCGGGCAGTGCTGCACCTAAAAGTCAAACTTAAGGAACATTTCCTATATTCCTAACTTGGACTTGGTGTTTCTTGGCTCTCAGAGCCATTGGAGGGCCATGCTGTCTGTGCGGAGCATGAAGTGCTTCCTCTCTAGGTGGCATCGGTACTTCCTCACTGCCCAGATCACGGCGAGGCACTCTTGTTCGTTAGTACATCTCTGTTCCGAGGCATTCAAACAGGTTCTGGCATATGCGATGACCTGGGGTCGTCCTGGTATAGGACTGCCCTTTGCTCATTCTGGCAGAGGTCTGTTTATAATATCAGGGTGCTCTCCCCTTGGGTCTGTGGAGTTTTCCCATGGTGTTGGAAGCCTTTCTTCAGGGTGCAAAATGCATTGTGGTGTTCCCTTCCCTAGCAGGGGGTTGAGGGGTGCCATTTGGTATGTAATATCTTATATGTAGATACACAGCCAGTTGCATAGGCCCAAGAAGCGACGTAGTTGTTTATTAGTGGGCTTTCCTGCGTCCTCTATAGCCCATATTAAAATGCCTAGGTTAATTCCCTACAGGGGTGATTATGTGGCACAGATAATCTATAGTGGTTTTCCCGAAATTACCCTTAGACAATTTGTAGGTTAAGCCATGCAATTCTAGCTTCTGGAGGCTTCCACAGTGTTCTTCCCAGGACTTGGAGTACACAATTATGTCACGGTAGGCAAAACAAGATTGGCAGATGAAGCTCGTGAGGACCTACATCGACATTTGTCTCTGGAAGGTGGCGGGGGCATTCTTTAATCCAAAGTGCATTACCCAAAACTGTAAGGTTTCGCCTTCTGGGGTGGAGAAAGCCGTATGCTTTCGACTGTATGGGTGCACTGAAATATGCCAGTAACACGATTGCATGTCTTGGGTACTGAAGTTTTTTTGCCTTCCCTGTATCCTGGAGAATGTGCGTAAGGTTGATTGCCAGAGGCACTATAGGATGTCACATCATTCAATTCTTTGTAGTTGACACAAAATCTGAGTTGCCCGGACCAAAACAACCCGGAATTGTAGGGGGAGTCGGACGGTTACACAATTCCCTGTTCTTTCATAGCTTTCACCTGTTCCATAATCATGTGTGGCCTTCGTGCGGAGGCATGGTATGAGCCGTTGTAGACGGGCATATCGGTGCTGGATCTCATGCTGGATGCTACATGTCTGGGGTAGCGAACCTCTTCGGCCGAAAGCTCCAGCTAGATCGTCCAATATTTGACGAAACTGGGGGTATTATTGTTATGTGAGTTAATGTTTAATTTCTTCGGTTGCATTTAGTGTGTGTGTGTTGGTGGGGGTGGGGTATTGCAGTGTACAGGCCATGGACCGTCACGCTGTTTTTATGACCAATATATATCCGTTGCTGGCAATGATACATGGCACACTGTTGTTGACGTAGCCATGGCTGACCTAATATTACCGCCTCCATAATATTCGGCGAGACTAAGAATTCGGTTGAGTGGTCTTGACGGTATACCCCTACTGTCAGAGTAGCCCGGCCATCAACCTTAAGGATCTGGTTGTATTGTGCCTTGTCCACCAACTGGTTGACGTGAACCATGCATCCACGAATATCTTGTGCACACTCTGACTGCCGTCAGTGAGTGGTAACTTCAAGTATTCAAAACAAACAATGTGCTATTTACAAAACCCCGTATCAGCTGATGCAAGAAAGAACAGAAATTAATATGATTTCGGCTAATCTGAGAGCAGTGCTGACACACATCAGACAAGCAGAAAGAGTTCGCAGATTAATTAATACATTTAATTTTACGTGGTCATAAAACCGCAGTTTTTAGTTTTAGAAACGAAACTTCGTGATAAAATAGTAATGTATAGGTGTTCAAAATGAGATGCAAAATAAAACTATCCGTATCCAAGTGAAACACAATTTCAAATCCTTTTTTCAGGTTTCCTGGCTATACAACCATGTGCTGTCATCTTGTAAGATACATGCGCGCCATCTGTCACAACACGCCCTTCCACACTATCTGTTATCCAAATCCCGAACTACACCCAGAAACATATTATAGTTTTGTTCTTTAAAATAACGTATGTATTTACGCGCATATACAAATGATTTTATTTTCCAGTGAGCTCTGTATACTTTTTAAAGTAACACATACATCATGTACAGCATTTACGAACGACCCTACACACGTCCACGGAGCTCCGTTTACGAATGCAGCGCCACCCAAGCAGTTCACCAATTGCCACACTTTAGCAGCACCTCCTGGACGCGTTGATTCGCCACATCAAAGCCTATACTTGATACACCAGGTGATGGCGAATGGATACATAAACTAAAAGGCGCTGCGATTGTCAACTGTCAACAATGTGGCCTCCTTATATGGTACACAGTATACACCAGGCCAAGAATGCGTAGTGCGAGTCGACAAGAACGGAACTTGCACCTTCTTGCCAACAAGTATTACGGAACTCAAGATACCGCCCTACTCATATATTACAAGAGGTAACAGTGGGTAGGCAATCCGAAACAGTGTTTACCCCAAAGCCACAGCCGTTGGGCACACTGGCAATTTGTAGTTGCGTCCTCGCAGCTCGCGCAGCTAAATGCAACGCAACGCACCATCGAGTGACGTTAACTTGCTGGTAGGCAAGAGCTGAAGAGATAGGTGCCCCGAAGAGTCCTCCAGTGGTGTACAGAATTTTCACAAACATATTTACACAGTCACCGCATTCACGGCTACAGTCAGGGGTGTTTTTCATTGTATAAATGGCAATCAAGCATGACATTCCACATCCCTTTGCCCAGGTGGACTCTTTGTCTATCCCTTCAGGAGACAGCCACCTGGCAACGCTGTAGCCAGTGTAATTCAAATGTGTCATCAGAAGTGAGATGCAAACACTTTTATGAGAAAATGTAATAACTTATTTAAGATGTATTTATACAAGAGTTATTACGTTTTTCTAAAATGGAGATTGCCTTTAAAGGCCTCCAGCATTATAAAAAAATCATTTAGTGTGGTGACCCCATCAACTTAACAACTTAAACATCAAGACATTTGTTAATAAACGGGGATGTCACTAATGTGATTAAGTTAATTCATACAATTTTTCAGCATTATAATCACATCACAGTGTTCATGTAATGTTTCATTGTTCAGCGTTTGATGTCAGTCTCGTCACTTGTGATGACAGCGGACATGACTCTCCCCGTTCGTCTCAGCGCCCGGACAAGATCAGCGGCGTTGGTCGCCCGCTCCGCGAGCCCTTCAGTACCCGCATATAGGCTGCAATAATTTAACTACAATAGTAATACATTAGACACCAGAACATTTATATTATCTTTAATGTACTGAGGGGAGAGCCAACCACCCTCTCACAGGAGAGTTTAACGAAATTGTGTCTCAATATAATGCCACATGTTTTTCACAGCATAAGTGCTCGGTCCATTATCATGCATCATTCACGCATTATGCACATGTAGCAAGGACAGTGAATAAACCGCTCAACCAAGTGAAATGAGTGTTGATTCATTGTAGGGCATCCTTCGTAGCATCACCCGCATTTCGTTAGCATATTTCAGGCGTACCAGACTGCCTACAGCCTCGCCATCACATATAAAAAGTGTAACCCTTAAGTAAGCGACCTCCATCAACAAACTGACAGAGTTACCAGGGTCCCCATGGGCCGTCGACCAGACGATCCTCATCATTAGCTCACCACAGAGTTATGGCGCCGGGCAATATAACATCCAACCAGCCCTGGATAATCTCGACCACGTCACGATTTTGTGAGCAATCACTTCTTATAAAGTTCCCCATAGCAGCGGAATCTAGTAGGGAGATTGTCCTATGCCCACTGATTTCCACTTCTGTGTGCGGGACTTTGGGTGGGTCGCTTTCTTTAGTTAGTCTTTGGAGGAAGGCGGGTCAGTGGTTCACAGTGGTGGTGGCCCGCTTCGCACCCCGGACAGAACCAGCACTTAGGAACAGTCATGTACAGAGGCATAGGGGGAGGATTCCCTTTCGCTCGGGATGCTTATCTGTCTTCTGGCTTTTACTGGCGTGTCTTGTCTAGCAGGGCTTGTGCCTTCTAATTTCTTTCTGTTGCATGTGTCCTTTCCACTGGCTCATCGACTGTTTCGGAAATTGTAGTAAATTCCACAATTTAGGAAGTAGCATGCGTGTAATGTGGCGCACGCAGCTTTCTTCGTTTCCTTCGGGGAAAATTCTTTTATAAATATGCACTTTTCACCAGACAAAAATTTTGCCCTCTCCTTCAGCACCCTGGTTCGGCTATGAAATTTGATTGTTATGTGGGTTACTACCTCTTCACCTGAGAACTGAGTAGTAAGGCGTGAACACAGCTGCCCCCACTCGGTGATAAATTCACCGTATTTATACCACCATTCGAGCGCTTTTCCCCTTAATTGCTTCTGATTCCTCCCAACTCATTGGTTAATTGGAACCTTGTTATCGCGCAGTTCGTTTTTGCAGTCTAGGGTAAATATTATCGGGTCTTCATGTGGTCTTCCTGCGAATGGGTGGTTGTTATGCTATGGCGAATACCAGAATTTTCAGGTCGGTATTGCTCCACACGTCGGCAAACCTCACATACATACACGAGACCTAGTCTCGTGATTGCTCATCTGGCCAGCCTATAGATATGTGATACGGCTGCACACAGACAATGCATCGTACTGTATTAATTCATGTCCAACGCAAGTAAGCTAGCTGCAATATGCAGTATGGTGTGTTCGGCAGTCATTATATCTGAACTCTAGCCCGTCTGTCCATTCGAAACCGAGGTAATTGAAGCTGTGTTGGCAGTGTGCGCGTAGGATATTTACCCCCGTGCAAGGGAAAGTTTAAGTACCATGGGGTGTTTTCAGACTCCCCGAAGTCCGACTGGTTAGAGTTTGACTCCCGGCTAGATTAAATTGTTCTCGGGGTCACGCTGGCCTAGTTCTGCTTAATTACACTAGTAAATTAAGAGGTGTGGCCTCACATTGGGCACCACGAAAACTCTTGACGGTTGGCCTCAGGTGACTGAAGTCATGGTCGGGCAACGTTTTGTGTCGGTCACACACACGGGCGATATGACTGGGCTAACTTTATTGTCAGCTTGCCAGACCCCAGCCGGTATTTAAGTTAGGGTGAGTGGCTTGACAGTCCTTCGTACTACAGGTTTGCACACAGCCACTAGTTTACCTATTTTGGACATGAACCGGGGTAGCTCCTAACCAGGCTACTGTAGCTGGCCGGAACTCGTACCAAGTACTTGGGCGGAGGTGGTGCTGACGGTAGCCCACGGAGGGCTGCTGGTCCTGCAATGCTGGAACCACGGGTTCGCTATTCACAGCGAGATGTTGGCGGAAGTCAACGACTTTGTGCGGCTTGCCAGCGGTCCTGTAGGGTGGCTGAAATAGCGAGTGGGGCCTCCTCATCACAAACACAAGACCTGCTCTCGAAACCACCCAGATTGGTCTTCAAAATGCCACCTAACCTCCGCAACAAACTGGTTCGTCCAAAACTGCAGCCCACCATTAAAAATGACATCCAAACTATCACCCCCAAAGGATCCCACCCCTGCAATAGCTCACGCTGTGGCTCCTGTGCCATCCACCAACCCTCAACATTTTTCAGTAGCAGACTAACTAGCTGTACACACCCCATCCAAGGCAACTACAACTGTGCTACAGAAAATCTGATTTATCAGCTACAGTGCCAACACTAATGCACAATACATTGGCCTCACCACCAACACACTCGGGCAGAGAATGAATGGCCACAGATCAGACAGTAAAACAAGACAAACCAGCTGCAGCACAAGCAACATCACACAACAAAGATTTTGATTCCTGCTAGAGTACCAGAGTTGTGAGAGCCCTACCACCTTCAAGCAAGAGCTTAGAACTCAGACGCTAGAAATTAGCTCACCAATTTAAAACAAAACCCAGGCAGCTGCCAGGCATCAACATAAGATAATCACAACTCCTTATCCCACTCATCAGCTATAACGGCAATTTTTCAATTTTCCTGTCCCACTCTATTTTGCCACCCGGCCAATAGGTTTACTACTAACAATGCCCTTCCACCATAATGCAGTGTCCTTCAACTCGCAGTCTGATGAAGCTGGCTTAGCCAGCGAAATGTCGCGATCACGCAATCGCGTGGAAAATGTGCCGTCTTTTGTGTGAGCGTGTGTAAGTGTCGACAAGTACTACACTGTGAGTACTTGAATTCCTGTACTTTTATATATTTTAAATAAAAATTTTAATAATATCCCTTGTGATGAGAAAAATATATTGAACAATTTGCACAATTTGAAAGAAACAACTACTGTTGGATTTGACACTGTCACTACCACATAAAGAAAAATTAATACAATAAATCATTACTCTTGTAAATTAAACCACCAGTTTCATGAACATGTGAATGATGTTTCCAATTTGTTACTCATCTTACATTAGCATCACGGCATTCACCAATACATATTCAAAATAAATGCTATACTTATTACTTTAATGACATACAGTTTTAATATAACATACCACATTGGAATTTTTTATTATTAAATGTTATAACTGCATTAAAACATCAATCCATATTTATTTTCTTTGTTTTAAAGCCTACAAAATCTATATAAATAGCCAGTCAATAATTATTTAAATGATTTTCAAAACATACACTCCTTCACAAAACTCGAAATGTATTACATATATAATGAGAAAAAAACTTATTGCATTACATATAGGGTAGGTATGGACTCTACTATACATGTCTGAAGCCCCACTCTGAAATTACGCATTACTCTCCTCGTCATCTCTTGTGGAATTTCCACGATTTCATGTAGGATAGCAGCTTTGAGTTCATCGATTGTCGTCGGTTTGTTTTTGTAGACTCTACTCTTCAGGTAGCCCCAGAGAAAGAAGTCACAGGTGGTAAGATCGGGTGAACGAGCTGGCCACGGGATGTCGCCTCACAGTGAGATTAAACGCCCCGGAAACATTTGTCTTAGGACTGCCGTAGATTCTCTTGCTGTGTGAGCGGTGGCACCATCCTGTTGATACCATACAGCAGTATTTCCACGTTCATTCAGTTTCAGCTCCAGGAAGTTGTGTAGCATCTCTACGTAACGATGAGACGTTACTGTAACTGTTCGTCCTTCCTCCTCAACAAAATACGGGCCTATTATTCCAAAGTCTGCTACAGCACACCAAACAGTGACACGTTGGCTATGGAGAGGTCGCTCATGAAGTTGCCAAGGATTATTTTCTGCCCAATATCAAAAATTCTGTTTGTTGACAAATCCTGATAAATGAAAATGTGCTTTGTCACTTGAGAGCACAACTGCGTCTGTTGGAACGTTTTCCAGGATAGCCTGACAAGATGCAATACGGTTGGCCCAATCACGTTCACTAAGTTCCTGCACAACCATGATTTTGTACGGATGAAAGTGGAGGTCTTGGTGTAAAATTCTTCTCACACTACGATGAGATATTCCCAAGCTGGCAGCGTGCCTACGGGCTGGACGTCTTGGAGATTTGGTAACTGCTTGTTGGAGTAATTGAACGTTCTGTGGAGTTCGAGCGCTGCGAGGTCTACCTGGCGGTGATTTTTTAAAGCCAAACACGTGACTCTAAAATTTTTAACCCACAATAGAACGGTTTTCCTGTCAGGGACTGCACCGTGCCGACCTATTCCGAAGCGCGTACAAAATAATCGCTGCGTTGTGGTTACAGAATCGTCATTTTAAAAATAGGTTTCAAGGACGAATGCACGATGTTCACCGCTCCATGCCGTGGTGGCGACTGAAATGGCAGCAGTGGTGCTGCACTATGACACAACCCTGGGCCGCCTACCACCACTAGCACCGAGCCCACGGTGGTGGCAAATTCGGGAGTTATTTCTGCCGCTCCCTGTATATATATATATATATATATATATATAGAGAGAGAGAGAGAGAGAGACAGACACACACACACACACAAATCCATATGACCTATAGCATAAGTCTATTCCTGAAGGATGTACCACCCTTGAAAATCATGAAAGTGTAACTGAAACAGAGGTTTCTTGCTAGTAACACAGCCAGAATGAAAAACAAACCTCCAAGATTCTGAATAATGCATTATTGAACAATAATGTGGAAACCATAAAAAATTAGGCGCGGTTATCAACCCCGTTCCACAAAAACAAATGGGTTGGAATGAAACCTCAAGGCAAACTCACCAAAAATTCCACACAGTTACATTTGTAAATGCATATGTGTGGTTAGTGTCTATTTATATATAAATTCATATCTCTGTAACAAACACATGAACTCGTGGAGTTGCCTTGGTTTCTAGTCAGCAAATTTCCATGGCTGAGATCCTTGGTTACATATAAAACCCTGGTAAGGTGAGAATATCAGACAGTGATACATCTGGGTATGTAGAAAACACTGTTGTATTATAGTGAGAGAATTTATGCGAGTTGCTCGTGTATCCTCCCCTGTTTTCACTTCAATCAACCGTATCATGTTTTCAAACTAGCCAAGGATGATAGACCTTGACGTGAACCGCACGTTCACGAGTCCTTTTGCCCACTGACTGCCGCAGTGTGCCCACACCAGACGCACCACACCGACAGGCTTGTGGGCACGAGTGCATTAGTGTTTAGTATTTATTCAGTATTGATGTATACCATAATTATCGTGTGTCAAAACAGTCATCACATACATAGCCAGCCAGGGACATGTGACATTTTCAAGTTGGCAATGCAGTGGCTGCTACGAGTCAATACTTATATTTAATATTAATATAATGGTGTTTTATTATGTAAGTACAAGGGTAATTGTGTTTTATTATGTAAATTGTGTTTAATTATGTTTATATAAGGTATATCATGTTTACATCTCATTAGCATTTTAAGTCGCATTTGTTTCATCTCTCCACCGCCAGGTGTCGGCCGTGCTTAGGTGGCGCGAGCCGATGCATTGCGCAGTCTAGTAGGCAACATCACTTCGGCGCGAGCGGACGTGGTAAGTCTCTCGTTTCACAAGAACCTCGGTACCAGCCTTTCAGGCTGCAACCTCACTCAGCAATCGCATCATCCTATCATTCACGGAGCAACTAGTATTTTTATGTTATATCTCACCGAGGAGAGAGCAGCATCACGCGCCTTAAGTAATTATAATCCAGCAGTGTGTTTATATGACCACGCGGTCACCACGTGTTTGATCAAAGTGTTCAATAAAATAATTATATACATATAAAACTTGAGTGCGCTATTAATTCAGGCGTGCGCAGCGGCCATACAGCTTGCAATTTCATAATATCTGACGGTGTGTTACCAGAGAACCCCTGGGCCGTCGGCCGAACGACCCAAAAATCTCATCAGCTCACCGCGGAGCTGTGGCGCCGGGCAAATCCATAATCATTACATTCCAACTCTGGTAACCGACCGCGTCAACCTGCAGGTCTGATCTTCAGGTACGGTAAGTGGTTTTGTTTAGTGCTATCTCTGCCTCATGCAGGTACATGCTCTATAAAAAAAATTTACAAACATACATACATCAGTCTCTTTAATAGTACTGTAGAAATCATTCATTATTTACCTCAATATTGTATTATACAAAAGATTATAACATTTTTGTTTCAACAAAATGTGCGCGCCACATAATAACATGTATTAAAATACAATTTTTCAAAATATACTGTAGGTTATTACATTTTTGTCAGAAAATCCTATTATTTATAGACGTGTTTTCCTTAAAAAAATAAAGCATTACTTTGAAGTACATACATTTTATGACATCTAAACAATATTTGTTTACAGATATAGCTTGATTAAGTTTAACTTGTTAAACGGTTTGTACACTTAAGTTATTGTCTTATACAAATCTTTCACTTGACATAAGACACTAGCAAGGGCCAACAACAAGCACACAGCAATAACTTTTGGGACATCAGAAGTTATTTCACCTTGTTAGTTTGTTGCAGAACATACAGACTTATGCCGCTGTAAAGTAGCTATAAATGCTTGACTTCAGCAGTATATTTTGAGCACTGATTACCTACTACAGCATTATCATTGGAACATGTCATCATAAATAACTGGTATTAAAAGCCTTAGGTATCACAGCTTCCATTATCTATTATTCCTTTTTCTTTTGTGATTTAGCGGAACTTGCCTCACAGCACTGCAGCCTTGCAAGTCACTTGAATGTATCAACATTTTATATTTTTTCGAGCCCTTTCACCAGATACACCACTCAAAGTTAGTATTTTCTGTGCACCACCACAGGCAGAGAACTATTTGCGAATACTTAATGCACGACTAGAACTAGGTACCCAGTCTTCAACAAACGTTGTAGAATCAAGTAGCAACCACTCCGTAGTTCAGGCGAAGATGCTCAAAAAACACAAACGTCAAGATTGTATGTGGAACTTGACGTACAAATCGCAACACGTAACCCTAGAAAAATTACACAAAACCCACATACAAAATTTTTGTCACAATATAATAAAACTGTACACAATTGTATATTCTATATGCCACAAACTATTTATTCTGTGTAAACTCCAAAGAAATCATGCTAATCATTCTATATCTGAATATCAGAAAACCAGCTGTCAGATGTTTGGATGGAATGCTTTCCAAAGAAAACCAACATACTGGAAAAATTTTGCAAATGCATATTAACAAAAATAACTGAAAAAACTTCCCTAATAACAAATTATTAGTAGTTTTTGATGTACTTTTGGTGCTGCCCTGTGCAAACTCACGTTGCCATTAACATCTTTATGCCTAAAACACTCAACGTGGAAAAAATTAAGGACGAGATATCGATCAAGGTTAAAGGCGATAGTGACCCCGGTATAACTACACCTGGTGTGGACGAGGCACGTGCCAACACTCAAAGCAATGAGAAGGCTCCGCGACAAAAACTTCTGCCCAGTGTGTTAAGGAACACAGTTCTGACAATAGTAATATTATACGCTAATCTAACTGCTACTGTTAAAGGCAAGCGGTACGGCAAGCATGGCGAGACAGCGGGAGTTACAGAAGCTCTCCAGTCAGAACTGCTCACGAACTGCCCTGTCTGGAGGGCATGCATAGGAATAAATACCCTCGAGAGATGTGGCGAGTGAGGGGTGGCTGGAGCAGGCCACATGGAAGGGGAAGCCTCCCCTGATGCGTGGCGAGTGTGCGCATTTGGTGCCAGGGAAAGGCAAGCGAGGGGGTGAGTACACCCACTCAGACTGGAGCGCGGCATCGTGCGGATGGCTGGCCTCTCAGGCGGCAAAGGGTTGACTCACTTGTGAATAGGAATGGTACAAAGGCGAAATGAGCAGCGGTGTTCATCGCTACGGTACACTAGGGGGAGGGAGCACCAGAGGCTGAGGCTTGGATATGTATTCGACAGCGCTCATGGTGCGTCAATCTTAAGTAAATTCAGGGTTTCTTTCTCTTTGCAACAATGGCAATCAGCACAATGATTGGCACAACCACTCCACAAACCATATACATAGTTTTCAGATAGCATTAAATATTTATACTTGATTCACTCTAATTACGAAAGATGACATATTCACAGATCTCTGAATACATAATATCCCATATAGCATCACATTCACATCAAGGGGTTTTTATGATGACAAGAAATTTAACAGTAATTTTTTCTCATTAGTAATTGGCACACTTACATGTAACTACATCCTCAACCTAGTGATAAAGTCCGATAACTTATGTCACAGGAAACTTTTTCAGAAAATTATAATGTTTTATTTTGTAATTGTTTTTTTTTTGTGCCCCTCAATGGCGACAAGGCCTTAGTCTGGAACACTATTCACTCGGAAATTGGGAAAGAATCGGCCATGACTTGTATTAAAGGATCATCTCAGCAATTGCCTGGAGTGATTTAGGAAAACCCTGGGAAACCGAAATCAGGATGGCCAGACCGGGACTTTAACCCTGGTTCACCCAAATAAGAGTTGAGTGGCTTGCCACTGTGCTACCTTGCTCTGCAATGAAGTATGCATATTGCTTGTCAACACTTGTTTCATTGCTTCAAATACTTTGCAAACAAAATAATGTTGTTCGTGCAATCTTACCTTAAAAAATCCTCGTGGTCCCAGCTTGGCAGTGTATAGAATGATGTGCCACATACTCTGGAAAGAAAAATTACACAATATACTCCAGAGAGAATACAGCACTGCTCAATGTGTCCAGGATTTAATGGAGCAAGTAAAGTGATTTGGGCAGCTCTTAACGTTGAGGTCTTGAGAGTTGATGAGGGTGAAGTGAAGTGAGTATGGAGCAGCGCTGGAATGCAAGGGCAGGAAAAACGAGAGATCCCCAAGAAAACCCACCAACCAGTGGCATCGTCCCTCATGCAAAAATCCAGTGACCCGGCAGGAGACTGAACCCAGTTTGCCTTGGTGGAAGGCAAGCAGGCTAACTGCTCGGCCACCATGGCCCCTATTATGGCAAGAGATACAGTATATTATCAATACTTTCTTTTCACATTGGCATTAACATCATACATGTCAGCTTGGTATGGTGGTGCAAAATTTTTAATTAAATTATCCTTGTTGTTAATGTGCAACGCCACATTTTGTACAGTAGTAAACTAAAGTTTTAATACTAGTAGCAAAAAAGGACAACGTTAAAATCATCAACATGTGCATAAAAGGAGAGCACATTTGAATTCTCAAAATTCAGAGAATATTCTGCAGTTGGTTAGCATCGTTCATAAGTAACTACAAGTGGGCAGGAGTTGATCAGAGGTTGAGCTCTGCACAGCTTAATTTGTCACAATGATGTGAATGTAATTACATTTCAAAGGCTATAATTTAATCAGGAATACTATTGTGTACCATTGCTAACATTATAAAAACTAGCTGCAATTAAATAATATTAACCTTGAATTCACCAGGCTTTGCATTCATGGTGAGAGTCTTGATAACATCCATGGGTTGCGTCAACGTACAGGCAATTGCACCCTGCACATAATTTGAGCAAATATTTACAAACAATGTAATTACTATCACAGTACAAAAATATTGAATTATCGAACTCCCAATATCCAATGCTAAGATTTCATTACAGAGAGAAAACAAAAAAGCATAATGCCTTGACATTCCACAGAGTTTGCCATATTTCCAAGAGCAAAATATAGGACAAATTTGCAGAATTCTACATTAAACCATGAAGAGCTACGATGAGTGTTATTTTAAAGACCTTTACTATACATAGACTATGAGAGCTACAACTATCAATAACAAATATGTACCTATCATAAAACAAGAATACTACTTCTGTACCACGACAGGAAATTTGCATTTTCTTTACCACATTTTTTTGCGCACAAACACCAACACATTCAACAAATAGTTTAGTTTGGAAACGGAAGGCACTCACTAGGCTCAAAATGTGTTGCAACACACAAAAAATTACACCTTTTAAAACATAACTGATTTATTACAGCATATTACAGTCGAACCTGGATAAGCGGGAGTTCAAGGGACCAGAACGTTTTTTCTTGCTTAGAGATGTTTCTCACTTAGAGGTTTTCACTAATACAGGTCTAGCACATACTTCTCTCACTTACGGAGGTATAAGAAAACACGGGAAACAGGATGAGGAACGCGTGGGGAACCAAAAAATAAAATTAACTAAAACCTTTATCAAGTAACAGTGTTACACTTATTTAAAAAATCTGTCATATACTTTTTTTGTTCGGTTTTGGAATTTTTAACAAGTTTTTTAAGCTCATAAATCATATAAAAATTGACTAATCAATATATATAAAAAAAATTGTGGAGTGTGTCTAACACATTGAAAGGTTCTTGCTTCTTTGGAACTGGTTTTTCTTTGTATCCAAATTGCCATTTGACTGATTGTCTTTATCATTGCTGCCATTTTTGTCCGTGGACATGCCGACACAATCCGCCACAATCTCATCATGCATGTGTTTTCCAGCAACCAACACATCATGGCCAACCTCTACGAATTCTTAAAAGGTTTGCATTGACCATACTGTATACAAAGCTCTCCTAGCGAATTTCATGGCAAAGAGCATGTTTATCTTGGGGTCAATGTTCTAGTCTAGTCATGTCAGAATATTTTTGATGACTTCTTAGCAATAATAACATTTAAAAGTGTGTATGATACCCTGATCCAACAGTTGTAACTTACTAGTGGTATTAGCAGGCAAAAAAATTACTTTCATGTTCGTAAGTGTCGGTAAATCCATTGTCAATAAACAGAATGATTTTTCTTCCTTTATTCATTTTCCTATCAACTTTCTTCATCTACCCTTTAAATACTTTCCTCGTCCTCTAATCCTTCGTGTTATTATCACAATCAACAGGTAGAGTATTTACACCTATGAACATAAATTACTGTACTGTAAATTTAATTTAGTCAAAAATAAAATTATGTACTCAGGCAGAAGTATATTAAATTCAATTTGGATGTGAAATGCAGTAGACAAACATAGCAAACTTACCTCTAAAACATCTAGGTTGTTTTGATTTCCTGATAACAAGAAGAGGGAGTTTGCCTGTTCCAGTTATGTTTGCGCAGTGAAGAATAGTGAGGTGCTCCTTACTTTGTTTTCCTCCATGACACACCACTTCTTTAAATGTAAAGGTGTTGTCTGGAAAGCATTTGGAAAACAAACCAGTCTTGTTGGCATTGTGTCATCTGGATCATATCCTTCAAGAAGAGTTGGCAGATCTCACGTCCACTGATTACACACACATTGATCGACAGATTTGCTTTCCCTGGCTGCTTTCTTAATAACTAACTCATGTCGTTTTTTAAAACCTTTAACCAGCCATTGCTAGCTCCGAAGTTCTGTATTCCCAGTTTGGTGGCAAAGTCTTAAGCTTTTCCTTTCAACAATGATCCATCTATGGGAATGATTATATTGAGGGTTTGTTTGATCCATTCCATAAGGCACTTTCCAAAGTCAGGAAATTCAACAGCTAGGTTCCTCTTAATATTTCAATGATCCTCAGAGCACTGTGGCTATGAAATCTTTGTATTTCATTATCTTATAAAAGGTGGAATCTTGCACGCCAAATTCAATTAGTATCTCACTTCACAACTTCCCGCCCTCGAACGCACTCACAATTTTAAGTTTACCATTCAACAAAAATACACAAATTTTTGCTTAGACACAATGCACCCTTCTCAGCTATCCACACTTATCAACCAATTTGTCTTTGCTTAGGGCCTACTAATGCAAACTTGACCCCTTGCTTGTAGGGAAACAAAACTTGTCAAATTACACATAACGGCATTGTATTTCTTGGAAGACACTATTGCTTATCGAGGTATAGGGAGAGTGGTAATTAGTCTCACTTGTAGAGTTTTATCACTTATCCAAGTTCGACTGTAATTGTATCCAACCAGGAAACGTACAAATTTCATCAAATTTTAAAATTCCACCCAGACAGAAATTTCAACCCTGAAAAAAGAGGACATGTTGGGGAAAAAACCGAGCATATCTGCAACCCTAAATAGGGTGACAGCTTGCATTGTTTAAGAATGATAACTACGTGATTACAGCTTATCTAAAATTGCAATGTAAAAACAAAAATTGACTTAAAGAATGAGAATTTTACTCATAATTGACTAAGAATATATTACAAACAAAAATGGTCAATCTTGAGGGCTCAGTTTTAAAACAACATCAAGTTTTTTGTATCCTATCACATCCTATTGAGAAATGAAGCATTAGAGGTGAGAGGTCAAAAACTACAAGGGGGAAAAATTATTTACCATCAAATTTGAGGTTCAATATTTTGTTCTTTTCCCTATTTTGACATGATATTGCCTTAGATATAAGAGTGCCAAAAAGAAATGTAATGGCATTAAAAATAATAATGTAGCTGCTTTGGTGGAGGGAGGAGGAATTTGGGAGGGGGGGGNGGGGGGGCAGAGGAAAAAAAAAGTTCTTAATTAACACATATTTTTTAAAATGCATTAAATTACAAGACTGTGGTTTGAGTTAATTTGGTTTGCTCAGTATAATATTTAACACTCAAATACATTTAAAAAAGGAGAAATTATTTAAATGGCAACTGTACAAAAAGAATATGTAAGCATTCAGCACAGAGTTATATGAAAGGTCAAACATAACCTGCATCCACCATCTCAACTATCTCAACCAACATCCCACTACCTGTCATATTTCTTTCATCCTAGAACACACATACTTTTTTTTTTGAACTGTCAAAGATAGATTTTTCTTTTACCACATAAATTGTAATGAACACTAAAAAAAATTGAATAATATCCCATGGGTGGGGTGTCATCCTCAGCGTACAACCCAAGTATAAACATTGCTCTGGCAAGGATTGCATGGCAACTGTTCATAAACCTGGGCTTTAAGGGTGTGCTGAGTCATCTTGCACTTCTTTATCAGTAGAGCAAGAAACTGGAGAGGATATCAAATGGCTGTAAGGATAGTGAGTGGTGCCGACATTAAATTTTAGTTGAACGTCGACTTGGTAGTCAGCAACAGGCAGAACGTTGAAGGGGAGTTGGTTACAAACATGAAAAAAAAATTAAATACCTGTCACAGTGTTTCAGGAAATGCCACAGAACAGCTTATGCCCTTCCCAATATCTATTGTTGTGTGATACCTATAGTGCTACTGATGAGGAGGGTTTTGATACGATGGCATACTCTCTCTATCTTTTCTACACCTGAGCAGGATGGTACCACTAGGAATTTGGCAAATAAAACTTCTGTACAGAAGGTTCAGAAATGTTTTATTATTTATAGGTAACTCACAAGGGGCTGGTAGCAATGTAATAGGAGACGAATTGCCAATGTTACCTGCTGGAGGTGTGTTGCGACTCATTTTTGCCATTATGATCGGTACTTAGTTAACACAGAAGTTTCATGCGCCAGTATTTGCTACATGGTAGCTCCATCTTTCCTGTGCCTTGGTAAAAACCTTCTAGGAGGTGGAGGTCCACATGGATGTTTGAGAGTGGGTTTTCATAGGATGGAGATTGGGAATATGTCAGGCTTCTTTCTTCTGTTCTGTTCTGCCATGCCAGTCTATGAAGAGGCATGAAGGTGACACCCTCATATATACACCATAGTTTGCAGGCATCCTCTAAAATGCTTCCTCTCGTTTCATATTTCACTGAAGGCAGAGTATCCCCTTTCTCTCCCTATGTAACTGACAAGGTAATTGTTTATACGAACGAGGATTTGACGGCTTCCTTAAGTGGATGGAGAAGCCCATGGGTAACTGAAAATGGCATACACAACAGTACTTTAGAAGAGATTCCCAACCCACAGTCCCCTAAGTATTGTAGTCTGGCATGGAATCAACTGTGCTACTGAGGTTAGCTCAGAGAATAAAATTACTGAGAAGCAAATGGCAGAACTCACTGCCCTAACATGGCGGTCCTCTATGACTGTTACACATTGAGGTGGTTGTATTGAACGTATGCTGAAAAGTAGAGGCATGAGAACCAACCACTCAAATAAGCTCATATAAAGCAGGAACAATAACCAAGTCCACAGTTTGTATAGGATGTCTAGGTTTATAAATAAATAAATAAATAAACAAGAAACTGTTTTTATAATACTGATTACGACATAAGTTGTGATGGGGACATTTTCTAATTTTTCCCATTAAAATCACAATAATTTCAATTTGCCACGCATGTAAAATTCTGTCTTCTCACTCATATGTCTCAAATAATGCATTTCAAGTGAGTGCATGACTTTTCATGAGATAAATTAACATTGCACAGCTCAAAGGTCTTGGTGAAGACATTATCTCTAAGAACTTAACAGACTTTCATAACAGATGAGATAACAACTAAAATTCAGATTAATAATTTTCCAAAATTCTGTTCTTGATTGTATAAGTTGCACTTCTCTACTTATACACACTTACAGACAATTTCGGTTATTTAAGTTTTTTTTTTATTCATCTTTAATCCAGCATGTAACTTTTTCAAATAATGAAGCTGAATAAAATTTATTTATAGCTGCTGTGCATTATTTAGCTGAGTGTACATTCAGACTGTAAGACTACGACAGTAAACTATATTGTGTTGCGTGCTATCAGAACCCGTGATTAGTAAATGCCTACACTGATAAGAATTGTCTGCTTATCAGCCTGACAGATTATGTAAAACTGGTTCTCACATAATTACAGCCAGCATCAACCTATCTAGAAAGATCCTACACATATACCTTATATAATATTTAAATACGATATTTACTGGTAGAGTCAGAAGTGTTTAGATCTTATTTTATGGCATTTATTTAAACTAAGACATTCACGTGATTCCTACAAACGAGGAACTGTGTGCTACTATTAGCCCGACAGTTTCAATTTAAATAAAAAAATACACATCTTTCGAATAATGTAAATTAATTTCAACTGTGAACAACCAGACACTATTTGAAGAAAAGAAAACAAAAAAAATCCTAATTCCCTTTCAACAGCCTGAAGGCCGGACATCTGAAACTGCTGTGGTTACATATATAAATGTATCCAAATTGCTACCTCTTTTTGCTTTTTATTCTAGCATAACAATTAACTCAAAAACTTAAACCTTAGCTCTAGCATAGCTGCTAAAAGGTAGTATGAAGTGGTATACAAAACAGCAGACCACACTGCATTCTAATAGGTACTATATGGTGATATGGCTCACATCAGTAGTGTTTGCACACTTCTTACTGACTGGTAAGACTGTGTTTCTATGTTCCAAGCAGATATCATCAGAAGACGCAAACTGTCTAAAAATGTACTTTTTCCCCTTTAGTTCCTATTAATGTGGCAATAACATTTGATTTGGGCTATGAATTTATTTTAACACTTACTAATTTTGAAAGGACATTTCAAGTTTTTCCTTTGAGACTATTCGCAATGTCCGCTCCTATGTTAAAATTAATTTTCTTTATCTTCGTCTACTGGAAACATATGTACGTACAAAGAGATCATTGCACATGAAAAAAGGTTAATAAAAATGAATGTTATTGGAATATCATAAAGCAGACCATGAACTAAAGCAAACACACAAAAGCAAAATTACTGGAACAAGTGCATAAAATGAGCAATTTTATAGAGTATTGCCAAAACAATGTAACGTACTGCTAGGGTGCTGGTGACAAAGTGAGTTGTAACACTGTCAGTGAGGCTAGTGTGTGCCAACAGAAATGACTTGATTTGGTCATAGAAGGACAGCTGACCGACTGTCATGAGCACAGAGCGTCCTGTGGCTGAGGTCGCGCCAGCAAACAGTCCTCGCATTCCCTCCGCATGGTATATTCGCCATAAGCCGTCAAATACGTGTTTGTAACTGCAAAGAGATACCACTCATTACCACACGCCCAGCACAGCTCCCACGCTTGCTGATAGTAGGCACAACATGCAGGGGAATTGCTGATCTGTCCAGCTCATTAAACTTTTCACTTTTATTTGATCTATAAACATGCTTTCCAAGCTTTGTGACATCGTAAGTATAAAATAATAAACCTGTAACCATTCAGAAGCTAACATGGCCAATAAAAACAATCTGTAAACTGAGAGAAATCAACATACCAAAAATAATAAACGACTCTCTCTGTCTCTCTCTCTCTCTCTCTCTCTCTCTCTCTCTCTATATATATATATATATATATATATATATATANATAATTTACAAATAAAAATATAGCTAAATTTTTTTTATTCGCAGTTCAGTAAATTAACCAAATAACTATGCAAATAAAGATATGGTGGGAATAGGCCACTAAGATAACTAATCACATGTTTAAAAAGGAGGCAGAAAATACAAGTACTCGCAAAAAGGCACACTCGGATGCGTGAAAAATGTGTTTGTCCGCAAGTATCACCCTGTTAGTACTTGTGTTTTCTGTCTCCTTTTTAAAAATGTAATAAGCGAAAAGAGTTAATAATTTTAATCTAATAAAATTTAACACTACTGGCATATTTTATGACAGAAGCTATTGATGTTTTTAAAGTTTTAACTTAGTACAATTTCGACTAGGCTCTCATTCCTCGACTTGCTGACAAACAAAATCAATCCTCCCACACCAGCTTCATTCACCCTCGACTCCTTTCCAGAGCTGTCTACTTCCATCGCTCTGTCCACACTACCCCAGTAGTCTCTGACAGGCTTCTTCCCCTTTGCTTCCGTGCAATATCATCCATTTCTGCACTTTTCAACTGCATCCCCTTTCTCTACAAGTAGTTCACAATACTTCCTGTTTGCCATTCCTCCACTATGTCTCTTGCTTTTCCTTGTCATAAACCTCACTTCCTGCTGTTGCCAATGTCATTTGTCTAATTTTTCTTCACGCCTGCCATTTTATTGAATGACCTTTTTGCTTTCCACAATGTTAGAAGATATTTGATTTACTTTTTTCCCTCTCAATTACAGTTTTGTGATTAAATGAATATTTCCATACAGCATTGCGGCATTTTCTTCAGGCTCGGATTCACCTATTATGCAGAAATTCCTTGTTTTCGTGTCATAATTCCAGTTTCAGAGGTATTAATGGAAATGTTTGATTATAGAAAATTTACCATTTACTAGTTGTTTAATACTTATTACTTTCATACCTAATTTTCAAAGTGTGTTATTTCCTGCATGCAAAAAGGTAGGAACTTATTGATAAAATATAAACATTTTCCTGACTTTTTACAACAAGCAGATAACATACAATTTAAAAAAAAAAAAAAAAAAAAAACCCANACACACACACACACACACACACACTCACTCTCTCTCTCTCTCTCTCGCTCTCTCTCTCTCTTTTAAAATATACATTTTCTATAATTGCACATTGTCAGTAATTACAACGAATCTGAAATTAGGATGCAAAAAACAAAAAATTTCTGCAAAAGAGGTGGAAATGAGCCTTAAAACCTAGTTTTAGTTTAGGGTGGATTTGGAGGAGGGGCAAAAGAGCATGTAACCCCTCATAGATGTATCTATCAATATTACCCCATTTGGAGTTATTAATAACAGCAAAAAAACTTATTAATAAAAAATTATATCTACCATCTACATTTTAATCGCCTATTTGTATACACTGCTTTACAAGAGGGACACCTACAAGTTAAATGACATACTAATATTTCAGAATGTACTTTTGACTGATAATATTTAGTTCCTATTACGCATGCAATAAAAAAAATGTGTAAACAAAGAAATTACACAATTATCAAATCATTGCACTGCCTCCATAAATACAGGACCAGAGGGAGCATCTAAGAGTG
The DNA here is from genome assembly GCA_002778355.1 of Clitarchus hookeri. Taxonomy (NCBI): domain Eukaryota; kingdom Metazoa; phylum Arthropoda; class Insecta; order Phasmatodea; family Phasmatidae; genus Clitarchus; species Clitarchus hookeri. The sequence continues at coordinate 264,981 of NQII01001683.1, forward strand.
TAGAAATTAACCAGATATGAGTAAAAATCATCCTCCTACTCCCATGAGATAGGCTTGTCCTCCAACAAGTGTGACTAGGGCGTGGCCAACTTCCTTGACCCACCAGTGCCTCGTATGCTGACTGGGTAGGCTTCACAACATGAGCAGTTCCAGACAAGTGCTAAGTGCTACAATGCAGGAAGATGTCAGAGAAGGTGCAAGAGCAAATGAAGTGTGCAGCAGCATAGGTGAGCCATGCAAGTGGTGCACTATTTTGCAACCTGTTAGTCAGGGTCTTCATCCGCAACACCTGTGATAACTCCACAGTGAGAGTATCGGAGGTGTCAGGGGGCCGCTGGCACAATCGACACTATCCCTCGGTGACTTGCATTATCGTGTGCACTTCTCTGCGACATACTTCCCTGTTGCAGAATACTACCTACGACACTTAGGGTAAGACTGCGCGGTAGTTGGCCACGGTAATCAGGTGAAAAAGAGCCACAATAAAGGCAGAAACTACAAAATTCAGGTTTATTTAGCAGCATTTGTAAATCTTGATATTTCATTCGCTGCAGCAGAGGAAAGGTGGTGCCACTTGATGCTGTCAGCAAACCACACTCGTACGATTAACAGAGGAGAGGTTATACAGAAAGGTGGCCCAGGAAGTGAATCATGGAACCAACCCAATAATCAGTAGTACAGAACACTAGGGCATCATCCTGTAACTGGGTAGTCCTGCAGCAAAAAAATAAGCTGGGGCACAATTCATTCTCACGAGAAATGGTTCTGGCCAAAAAACGACACACCATACACCCTCCTTAAAATGGTCTGGATGAAGATCAACCTACATACTGCACTACAAAACCAATCGCATAGAAAATCTGGCTGGGACAGGGTGCAAACTTCTGTTTGATGTTCTGACAATTGCAGAGGATAGGAATAGACACATTACTCGCAGTAGGCTTCGAGGATATATCACTGAACTACCACCCTGCTGATCGGCAGTGCAGATCATTGGAGTGTCAAACTACATGTACCACCACATGTAATCTGTATGCCAAACTTGGCTGGAAAAAGGATTATTATAGATGGAGAGTATTCCACTAAGTTAAGGCAATCTGATAAGTGAACACGCAGGAGAATTGTGGATTCATTCATTACCCCATACCAATGTAATTGAACTCCGTGAGAACTAAAGATGCATCCTTCCTATTTCCTGGGTCAACCCTCACGCCCCATGACAAGGACAAGAAAATAGGGAAGGTGGAAAAGACATAGCTGATCAAGGAAGAACATCACAATACAAATGTCTCCAGGTAAGTGGCACCTATGTTCCAGGGCAGCATGTTGCAATCTCTTAAACCTAGGAAGTGATTCTCCCAAGGGAAATGGTAACACTGTCACTGAGACATGAATAACAGTGTTGTTGTAACAATGATGGAAGACCAAACGGCAATGATCTCACCTTAGCTACAAGTTTCTCTGAGGCACCTCACGTTTACCTTAAAAAATTCAGGAATCCCATCTTGCCATGACGCAACTACAGTAATTTGAGGAGGGCTCTTTGTCAGACAGCGCCTACTGGACATCTACTCACTTTGGCTGCACAGTGCTCTTCAGTAGAGAAGCTATAGCAGTAAGAATACAGGTGGATATAAACAACAAGCAATGTTGAAAGCATTCTTTGTAAAAAAACACCTGGCAACTGTGGAACTGAGTTCCAATCTATATACATCATCATCCTAAACATGACCTTTGAGACCATACCCTGGACAATTTGAGAATTCTCTGACTGCAATTGAGACCGTGACAGATTATATACACTGCTGGACAATGTTGTAAAAATAGTGCTCACCGAAGAATGCATTGTATGGTATTAAATTTTATAGAGGTAGTGACGCACATGAATAATACATATAATCACTAAAACAGAGCAGCAGGACACCTGCATATGGATCTGTAGTACACCGTCCGGTCATCTTCAATTGTAGTCACACCCTCTTGCACTGTGATATACACTGCAACATGGTCTGGCATGAAGTCCAACAGATGCCAGATGTTGTCCAGAAGCAGATGGGCCCACAATTTTTGAATGGTTTGTTCCAAATCCCAGATACTGTGACAAGATGGTAGATGGCATTTTCAACTGGTTCCAAACATGCTCAATTGGGTACATGTCAAGGAACCAAGCAGACCATGGATGGTAGTGTTTGGAAATTATGACGGCAGTCCTGGACGACCCGTGTCATGTGAAGTTTGACATTATCCTGTTGGAATATTGCACCTGGAATCATGGCCAGAAATGGAAGCAAATGGGGATGTAGGATCTCACACACATAACGTTGGGCTATCTGTGTTTCACGTAACACGACGAAAATGGATAGGATATCGCCGGGTGTGCCGCTCGATAGTGAGACTAGAATTATGGTGTCCTCCATCTGGTTGCGATGATCATCAGTCCCCATAACGAAGTGGCACTCATTGCTAATACCCTACATCGCCATTCTGTGGCATTCCAAATTGCTCTGACCTGGCACCACTACAAACTGAGTTGCCACTTTTGCAAAGTTGATGCAGCACATGTAATGGGCACTGGGATCACAGATTCGTCTCCACAAAGGTGCAGAGAAACAAGCATAAGCCCACTGGAGCCCCAAAGACTAGCCAGTATCGTGGATTGGGTCACCGTGGGATCCCTCCGTACCTAGCACACAATCCGTTGATCCTATTGAACTGGTAGTAGGTCTCGTCCATCCTGAACTGGTCCTCCGTGTGTGGGTGCCTTAATGTATTCACTGCTCCCAACAGCATCGGCCGGTATGGTTTGAATGATTCACATGATGGGCTATACGATGATACAACAGCTCTGTGGTTTTCAGCCCCATTATTAAACCTCTCTTTACGTCCGTCAATTGTATAAAGTGGTATATTTGGGATCTTCCTGGCATTTTTTTTCACTCTGTATGCTTGCTTGGTATTGATGCATGATGCACAGCTGGCAATATACCTTGTATGATTCTACGACTTCAACTCAGCCCGTAGGAATCCACGACACCCATACTGGAGATCCAACCCGAACTCCTGCGCCCCAAAGATGATTACTACACGCAGTTGCCAGTAACAACAAATACGCATGTCAATCATGCACCCCTGCCTCGCCACCTGAACGAAATCGGCTTGCCCCTAAGTGAGCATCAAATACCACTCGCAACGACATCTACCCCGCTTCCAACCCTTGCCAAGAGAGTGCAGCAAGGGATGACTCCACCCACACAGGGAGGAGCCGGTCGGCCGAAGATGCCAGAACTACCCGAAGGAAGACTCCTTTCAGTATTTAGGGCTGGACGAGCCCCGAGAACACCAGTTGACATGGAGTTGTCATCACATTGGCTTCCTCAGCTTTGGCAACCCAGCAGCTAGTCCTACCACTGCCGAGCTAGGGCTCTCTGCCTCAACCAGATCTTCTATTCAGCGAAGCTTGCTTCAACCCAAGAGTCACACACACCACTTGGGAGTGCTTACACCGTCCCTTCAGGACCACAGTAAGCGACAGTAGGGTTTGAGTGGTTACCACAACTGCTTTATTAGATGCTCTAGATTTACTCTTTGCTTTAACAGGCCTCCTTCACCTGTTATAAATGTAACTTCCGCTGGTTGCTTTGTAACTATGAAAGCCTAGGAGTTAGTACGGGTCGCCGTGTTTATTCTCCCGAGAATAAATACGTTCAAATCTACGCACTGCGTTCTGATTCCAAGGGTGATTTCTACATCTCAACCGCCCCTATAAACGCCATCCCTCAAGGGAGTGGCAAGTGACCACGCTTGTCAAAACTATTTCCGATATTACAGTAGGACTGCAGACTCCCTTAACTGGGCAGTTAGTACATCGCAAAACACCACACAATTCGCCAGCCACCCATACTGTGGGCCCAGTGCTCAAAGGCACTTGGCGCACACATACGGTAGAGCCCTCTACTATGTACACTTCACAAGGAAGCAACTGGACCACCCGAGGTCAGCTAACCCACTCCATCCACTGCGTGAGATTCGCCGGTTGAGTGCCAGGTCTGACAAGATGTGACCCGGTAGCCTCTGAGCGGCTCACAGCAAAGTTTTAGTGCCACCCCAAGTCAGCTAACCCGCTCTATCCACCGCGTGAGATTCGCCGGTTGGAACACTAGGACTGACGCAGCATGACATTGCATCTGGGTACTCTAGTTAGGGAGTTTCTGTCACCTGCTCCTTGCTTGCTGCAACGACCCTCAGTACCTAATCCCATGTCGTTCACCCGATGAGGAGGGACTAAGTGGGCCGATAAGAAGGAATCTACTGCTCCTACAGCCAACCCATTGACAAGTAACCCATCCCAGTCAGCCATAAGCCTTTCCTCAGCTCGGGATCAGACACAAGCCGCCCACTGACTGCAGGGGCCTCACTCCTCAGTCCCCCCTAGCAAGCCGACCAACAGGACGCCGCATCCAGTTGTCATCCGCCTCCGGCTCGGACTGCCCATGGACCTGGGCCTCACCAGCACCCACTTCAAAGCGCCGCCGCCTGCTGCTGCCACTTGGAGCCTAGCAGCCCCAGGACGGTGCCTGGAGAGTTGCCTACTGCGGCCAGCTACAGCACTGGTCTAAAGGTGGTAAGCCAGCATCCACTGCCAACCACCCCACCTTAAACCTCTACACAGTCTGCCACTGCCCAACCAGGCCGATTTTGTACACTGGCTCTCTCTGAGCTAAGGCGCACCCACAGTAGTCAGCCCATAAGGCAAACCAGGGTTCTCTGCCTGAACCCGCACAAAAACTCCCCTGTAGACTAGGTGACGCGCAAGCATTCCTGGCTGGCACGTGTCAGTATCATCTGGTATTTCTCACGTTCACTGCCGGGTGTCCAGTCAAATGCAAATGCATCAACATGGGATCATCTACATACCAGCCTGTACTCTCTCTATTTACATAGTTTTGTGGCTGTTGCATGGTTTCTTCATGGTGCGCTATTTTCATTATCTGGAAGTGTATGTAACTTAGACATCCATTTGTCGTAACAACAATAATAACAAAAATAATAATGTTACATATTTTTTGCTTTGTAATGATATTCCAAAGTTATGTACTTCTGATATAACATTTTACAAACTGAATGAATGATGTAGGAATGAGTGAATGAATGACGGGATGAACAAAGCTATAAAATAATGAATGGACAACTGGATGAATGGCTCAACAAATAAGTAAATAAATAAGTTAATAAACCAATAAGGATATAAACAAACAAATAAGTAAACAAATTTTGTAAGAATTCATTACCAACATAAATGTTGGAGAATGTAGTAGTTAATCATCAGTGAATTTAGATTCATAAGCACATTAGTTATTATTACTCCATCTTTCAGTACACATGTAATTTAAATATAGCCAGAGTCCCAAAAATGGGGGAGCGAACCTTAAAAAATCTTCCTTATTTCAACACAACATATTTGAGCACAAGTTGCCAATGGAAAGGTTGTGCACTCTTTCCAGCAAAAATGACTAGAAGAAACCGTGTGCTTGGTTTGCGGTAATAAAAAAATAAGTTTTACATTATTTAAGACTTGGTAGGGTATGATGAGGCAACAGTGATGTCAACTTAGGGAAAATGGAAAATGAACCAATGAGAAAATACAAGATAGCAAACAAAATTATAAATGTTCACTAAAAGAGGGAGTCTCACAAGACCAAGAGTGCTGAGCAGAAATTTATCGATATGATTATAAGGCAATTAACAGACGTCCAAATATGAATGTGTACAGCAATAAGAAAAGGAATAGATGAAAATTAACAAAACTCTTTTAAGGATTTTGCTGTGTGGTTAGATAGGAGTTTTAAAAATTTGCCAGTTATTGACTTGATGAGCAAATATCTAGCTAGTGTGGTGCTGCACAAAGTTAGAAGAAATGACAGTGGCACAGCTTATTGCAGAGGACTAGTTTATGTTGGAGAAGCCAATATGAGCTTCCAATGGCTAGCCATTAGCTTAACCTGGTATTACACAAATCCTGTATTACAAGACTATAAGCAGCATGTTAAATATTTTGGATGACATACTTTCAGTAGCAAACTTCTTTTGGAATCCTCTTTAAAAAAATGCCTACTAGAGGAACAAATAAAAATACATAAAATCATCTTGAGTTTCTGCTCCATCATAACATATAATTTAAGGAAACTGAAATCACAGAAAAATTGTGTTTCACACGCAAAAAAAAACTGTAACAAACTTTTGAATGCAAAATATCTACTGAATGCAATAAATAAGATATTTACTTTCTCCTCTTGTGAGGTGGTAACTTGATGTCATTTTGACAACGGACGTTAATCACATCCGCAGGCGTGCTGACATATCCACCAATAGCGCCACCTACTGATGCTACTAACACTTTCTGATAGAAAGGAATAATGCCATCAGCAGGGCTCAGGTGCTGTTTCGTAACCTGCAAACATACAGAAATAATGCTATCAATGTTTATGTATTCTAAAACATCACAGGAATTTTACAATTCCTGGTTGCACATCAAAAAATATATTCTGCTACCACATGTAAACGACATCCTTTCTGAATGTCAAACACAACATGTGGACTTGTTAACACCACACAAGCTTTCTGAAGTGCCTATCTCATATGTCCAAACCAAAATACAGCTTGAAAAGCCATCTTCACTTCTTTGTATATATATCCATTTTATTTTTACAGAATGCAGTTCCTTTGCACTAGCCCAAAGAAAATAGATGATTATGCCACCAGTTAAAATAGTCACAGTCATATGCTAGCAGGGCGAGCATTTTCTCATGCTGTAAGCACAACAATTTACCAAAATGTCTGAGCATGGACTGAATTTTCTCCTATTACAGGCACACAAATCTTAGATTAACTGCCAAATTTTTTTTTAGCTAACAAGGTTGTCAAAAAGCACACATGTTGTAGAAGTACTGAAATAATGAAAAACTTTTTGAAAAATATTTGGCATATTCTTTCCTATATCAGTTCAAATACAATAAAGCCTTAATGACTGAACAAATTTCGAGAAACTACAGTATAGTCATATGTTGATTACACTTGATAACATTTTATGTTAAATATAACGCTTGATCAAAGTATTTTATTCACCACATAGCCATTTCAGGAGACAACAAACGAGTAATGTGTGCTCCTTTAAGAGATGGAGAATGTTTCACACTGCGAACCTCATGTGCAGCAAAATGCCCAATATGGTTACATTAGTTATATCAGAGATTGCAGTTTCCAATTCTACCAACATACATGAACAGCTGGATGATGCTGCATGTTCCCAGGTACCGTAATGCCTATGTTAAAAGAGAGTAGCTTTGTACTACACTACATGCTTATATTACTTAGTTAATACTAGACAGTACTACTGACTTTCTGTGCCAACACAGCACACTCTGGGCACTACTGTTGCGTTAGTTTAATCATATTAGCATATTTATTAAACTCACAAACTGGTAACTATAACATTTTGAGTATTAATTTCAAAGACACCGCCTTCCTGTATTATTTTATTTACTGCATGATATGGCAGGAATAGGCAGCTAGACTACTAATTACATTTGTTAATGAGATATGGCAGGAATAGGTAGCTAAGATACTAATTACACTATACTTAGATACAGGCTGTTCATGGTAAAGTGAGCATTTTTAAGGCCCTAGTTACTTTTTCCTTTCAGCCATATTTTATCCTGTACTCACCTTTTTAAATATAGCCATGTAAGTAATAAACAGTGTGTAAATTCCACAGAACTTGGGAAGCTGACGTCTAATGATAAAATAAAATTCATTTATTGACTATTATTCCAAATGAGAGTGCTTTCAAAAGTGCTCTTTTTACCATGAATAACAAGGACACAAATAGCAAAATTTACACCATCAAATTATTGCCTCGCATACTCAAAAAGCAATATTAGTAAAATTAAGTTTGCAGTGAGGTCAGACATAATGCCTTACCTCATAAAAATGGAATCGTAAAGTTGAGTACACCATCTGCCTGACGATTGCAGCTGAGAGGCCATTGTTCAGAGCTATGAAGCCCTCCTTGCGTATTATGTTCATAGTCAGCTTGTGCATGGACAATTTGTCTTCTTGCTGTGTTTGCTTGTGAACCTTAAATACAAAGGAAAAATCTACATACATTCTCAAGTATATAGAGAGTTAACAGAAATTCTAATAGCAATTTAATTTTTTTTTAAATTTTCTATTAGGCTTACCTTGTTTTACATCATACTCTACTGAAACCAACCATCTGAACATAATATAGGTACGAAAGTAGCAGCAAACATTCTTTTATTGTTAAATTATCAAAAGAGGTGGTATGGCAAGGATTCACAGTCTCCTCTTTGTTCACTACCATGGAATGTAGCCATACTTGATGGTAAAACAGAAGTGTAAATAAGATATGGTCATCAAAAAGGGCAATAAAAAAAAAAGTAATGAAACTGAATGTTCTAGAAGCTGCAAGCATATTATTTTTTTTCTGCAATACTAAATTTAATCTGCTTATACAAGTATAAAAACATACTGGATTTTCACTGAATATTTGTGTACCCAAACACTGAGATGAAATTTCTATGTACACGATACAAATATGAGAAGTCTGTATAACAAAAGGATGCAACATCATCCTTATCATAAGTTAAAAGATGGCCAGCAAGTTACATGCAATATGGCAGACGTGATGCTAAGATAAGGTAGTGCTGAGTTAAGGTATATCCTACTCAAGTTGGGAGCAAAACGAGATTCTTTATGGGAGAGTGTGGCATCAGGAAAATTTCCAGGAACTTTGTATCTCCTTTACCTTAAGATATCTGTGCAGAAAATCCCTAAAAAAATATATTTTAAACCATTTTCACTATTTTTTTATTCAGTTGATGTATACTTAAATAAAATAATTGCATAAGCCAACATTTTGCTAAATCCAGTTTTACAAAATAATACTAAACAACATATGGACAAATTTTGCTATAATATTTCCACTCTAGTGTGAAGTACAAAGTTTATTCTTTATGTAGGTTCGAACACAATACAAATAGGAAAATTTTATACAATTGTATTTTTTTTAATGAAAATTGTCAATATCCCATTTATTTACATATTAAACAGAAAAATCAGGTACACATGCATCACCAGTGCACCCTGGCAGTGGGAAGTTTTAGTTGCCAAACTAAAAGCATGAGCTTCCCAACATCAGCAGAGTCGAGAGATTTTAGTCCTCACTTAATAGTGAGGTCTGGATTGCGAGGAAGGGGGGAAACTGGAGTACCCATGTGTGACATAGAAAATCCATAGGAAAACAAAACAAAGCAAATGGTGACCAACTGAGCTCATTTTTCTTCCTTTGTACACAACAAATTGCACTTTTATAACAACGTATCAAATCAGATGGTGCACACACTATAATATTAAAATGTTGAAAACTAATCCTTAGCCATGGCCTTACCGAGATTTAAAGGTTTCACTTTTTCCTTCCCTGTGAACTCGGTCAGAAATTAAATAGCTTGCAGATTTTGATCCGCTACCAGTACAAGTCCTTCTCAATTTGACATGAGCTGGATCAGCAGTCACAGGCCCAAATGGGAAAGGGACCCAACTTCTTTTTTGATTCCTCCTGACACTAGTCAACTAAAATGAGCCTCATACAGGGTCGTAAGCCAGTCCCGTCTAATCCTTCTGTTCATCAACTTTTATGGTTTGTTTTTTCAGACATGTGGGCATTCAGACTACTTGCCTTCCATCAAGATGAACTGGGTTTGATTCCCAGCAAGGTCATCCTGATTTTCACACGTGGGAAACTTGGTGGACATCGAAGTTGGCTGGCAGGTTTTCTTGGGAACTCCAGTTTCCCCTGCCCTTACATTCTACCACTGCTCCATCTTTACATCATTTCATCCCCAACTGTGCCTAAGACCTTGCTGATAAGCAACAACCAAAATGTCTCAACTCAACTACCGAGACAAACAGGGCCACCACCGGCAGTGTTGCACATCTTGTCCATTTTCATACAGTTCAAGTTTCTTCAAAACAAAACTGCTGATTGGGCCCTAATGGTCCGACTATGTCAGAGTCGACCAGCCTTCCACCAGGCCAATACCATAAAGTATGCCCTTGCAAGCACAGCCTCTGAGGCGGATACACCTTTCAGGAAACCAGGCACGAGGTACCACTCAGGAGGTGCTACCTCTTCTACAGAAAGAACTTAAAATTCTACAACACAAAAGAGTATAACACAGTGAAAAGAACCAAACCTTGACAGTGTCCATGAACTGTGTGAAGCAAGCTGCCCCCGAGGCTGCAGCACCACCCATCCACCACCTGGGCAGCATCCGTTGCTCCTTCTTCATCTTGGCTGGACATCGAGCATAACTATCAGCTCTTGCTTCCTTACCAACATCCTACACTCTCCAGTTACCTCTTTTCACATTCACACCAAGAAAATACACTAAATCCTACAAAAATTTCAAATGTTATTTCAAACGAAAGTGTATAAAGCTTAATTTTTTACCATAAGAATACTGGTAAATCCATTGGTTAGGCTCCATTAAATTACAAGACACCAAAAATTTGTCATACTATTTGCGAAATGTTGGAGAAAAACTGTTGCAAGCAAAGAAAGACATAATTAAACAGACGTCGAATTCTATCTGTAATAGCTTCCATCATTTAATCAAAAATACTTTTGATGATTTTCAATGTGTTATAACATCCACTTTAAATAAAAGATTTTTTTTTGTATAGTAGAGCTCATTTTTTGGCCTAATTTCAACAGTAAATATAAGTGTGTAGAGAATATCAATGGGCAAAAGTTCTAAGGGGTAGCACAATTTCACCACGTGGGTAGTTAACCTAGTAAGAGACTGCATATGGTTATGCTTGGTACTCAAGATAAAAAGGCAGGGCTTACTGCAATTCTACTTGCTGCAGACAGTTTTATAATTTTCCCCTACCTCCTTACCTATGTCGCATGTAAGTTGGCAAGATTTTGATAGTTCGAGGAAAGTAGCGCCAATGTTTACTTTTTGTTTATGTATCCTTTTGCCATCAGTTGGTGCGTAAAGTGGCGGCTGTATATTAATTTTATTAACACGCTGTCAGCTAATCCACTTTCCATTGTAATGCTAAGAAAATTTTAAGGTATTTATAAACTCACATCTGTCTAAAAAATTGGTAGGTTTTAAAAGAAAAAAAAGAAAAAAAAAAAAACAGAAAACCTTGAAAAAAAAAAAACTAAATATTTGCTACTTATTTTTTTATTTATTACAGACAACGAATTTGGGTTAACATTTGCGAGATAGTAATTGTAGTTCTTATCACACTTTGGATGTTACAGCTGATATGTTAAGACTGGAAATTAAAGTAATACGGGAAACTTGCTTGACAACGCACTTTTCATTAGCCAATAAACAACTTACCAACGACTTTTGCAAAGCAGTTATTCTGCTATTACTGATACTAAACAGCTTGAGTTAGAAATATGTGGCGTGGAATAACGCAAGAATTCTTCAAAACTACTCATGCACATTCCATTTTAGTTTTATTAATACAGAATAGTAACAACACGAAAACAACAAAAAAATTTGGGTTAGCGGGAGAACTGGTTGTAGTTCGGGATCTGGTTGACAGATAGCGTGGAAGGGCGTGTTGTAACAGATGCAGTGGTAGGACTTGTTGTCAACTACCTCAAAAGGTTGCAGCACTTTGACCTGCCTCTTGATTCCGTCTTTGTAAAAGTTCACTTTTCTCCTTTTATTGGCTCAAAACGACAAGAGTTTAAAATATATTTCGTCAAATTATTTGAAAAAATTATTTAACTATACCCTCCGATATTTCTGTAGGCTTTTGGAATTAATATCAAGCATGTATTGAAGGTGTGGAGAGTAGCGGTACGACATAAAAATGTTTGAAGTTGCATTTCATTTGAATTAAGGAGCGTTTTAACGTCAGTTTCATTTTAAACATATATAAATTACTACTTTAGCACAAAGTTTAGTTTGTAACACTAATAACAGCTGGTTTGTGAACACGTAAAATAAAACGTATTGATTCATTTAGGAACTCTTTCTTATCCGCGTATTTTCAGCTTGTTNGATTCATTTAGGAACTCTTTCTTATCCGCGTATTTTCAGCTTGTTTGATGTGCATCAGCAGTTTAGTCAGAATAGCCAACGTAATATTAATTTTCATTCGTTCATGCATCAGCTGATACAGGATTTTGTAAATGGCACTTTGTTTGTTTCGTGTACGTCAAGTTGCCACTCACTGACTGTNATCAGCTGATACAGGATTTTGTAAATGGCACTTTGTTTGTTTCGTGTACGTCAAGTTGCCACTCACTGACTGTCATAATATTGCAAAGTTATATGAGACTGACAATAAACAAGTCACAATGGCATCAAATTTTTTTGGTATTGCGAATGTCGACACTGTAAAACAATGGGATAAGAATAGGAAATCACACGTGCAAGTTCGTCATCCAGAGATTGTGAAGAAATACAATGAATCAATGGGTGGGATACACAAGCTTGACTTCCTCGTGGCGAAGTACCGGATTTATGTCAAATCCAAGAAGTAGACTCTTCGTTTAATGTTCCACGCTATGGATTTGGCAGTGGTTAATTCCTGGCAGGAATATCGAGAACATGCACAGCAGCTGAAACTTCCGGCCAAGGATGTAATGGACCTACTGCATTTCCGTCTACACCTTGGAGAGACACTTGTTGTCAAACGGGGAAAAACTACAGAACGGTAAAGAGGCCGCCCAAGTTCTTCATCACCTTGCACATCACCCCCACCAAAGAAAAAATGTTAACCACCACCCGCTTCCTGAAATGCAGTTTGATGTCACTGACCATATTACAGAGCACTTAAGACAAGTGAATGCAGGAAGATGCAAAAATAAAAATATGGGAAGTCACACGGCACTGTAAGAAGTGCCAGGTATATCTTTGCTTACACAAATGTTGTAACCGTTTTCACACCAAAAACTAATGAGAGAATTGTTGACCGTATAGTACTGTCTATTGTGCTGTATAGAGTATTTTGTTGTCATGTCTGTAATCTTTTTTTTTTGTGATTCCGAAGTGATTCTTGATCTGAGATATGTGAGAACCTTTGTAAACATTTTTATGATATTTTTTTANTTTTTTGTGATTCCGAAGTGATTCTTGATCTGAGATATGTGAGAACCTTTGTAAACATTTTTATGATATTTTTTTTATAATTTAGCAACGTAGTTATTAGTACTGAATTGTGAATTTCTGTCTAAAAGAAATTGTAAACAAATTTTTCAAATTTTACATTTAGTAATTTTGTGTATGATAGTGGACATACTGTAAATGGGAAACTAAGTATACAAAAAATATGAAAATAATTTTATAATGTCATCTTTGCATAAGAAACAAATTTCGGAGAAGTCTTTCTTAATTCGTGTCTGAAAGGGATAAGAAAATTCGAGAGTATATATCTTCAGGGGCTGAAGAAGTTCCTGTTGTGTTTCCTAAAAGGGGATTATTGAATTTGTCCATCGTTATTGGCGGCAGAGTGGTGTGGTAGAGCGTAGACATACAAAATTGATTTTCAATTATTAGATTANTTAGGAAAATTCGAGAGTATATATCTTCAGGGGCTGAAGAAGTTCCTTTTGTGTTTCCTAAATGGGATTATTGGATTTGTCCATCGTTATTGGCGGCAGAGTGGTGTGGTAGAGCGTAGACATACAAAATTGATTTTCAATTATTAGATTACACATAACAAAGTTACCTCACTTAGAATTAATTGAGCAACATTAGTGAATACTTAAGGAAATGCGGTAATTATGAAGGAAAGGTAAATCCCATGTTTTGCATTAGTATATTTGCCATGCAAAATAATATATGCAATAGAGGGGGAAGAAATACAGACCAGGGAATTTATTTGGTAAAATACATTTAACACCTTCTAACCCCTCTCACAGTTACCAAATCCTCCCGCAGTAAATTCCATTCCCTCGCAGTCCTCACGAGCTGTTGTCCTATCTCCCTCTGTAATTCTCCTTAATTGGGCGATAACATAGACTCCTCCACCCTCCCTCTCTCTTCATCATCCTGTACATCCTGACCAGCCTCTCCACTCTTCTCCTGTCCTTCAAGGAGCACCATCCCAATTCCTTCATCATTACTGATGGGCTGTAATAATAATAATAATAATAATAATAACAATTCTTATAGAATAAAAAAATTGCCACAAAACTCTATAGGTAAATGGCTACCGAACTGTGATTTCATGCGATAGACCTATATGCACCAGTCTGTTATCCGGAGAACGAGCAATAGCGAGCACATAAGACTGCACCAATTTACCTGCTACATCCTTTTTTTTTTTACCAAATCGTACATAAATTACTGTTATGTGGCTATAGTGTGGGTCTTTAAAAGGAGGGGCAGGGGGTATCCACTACCTATGTTGGTGGTGGATAAAACTTTGCAACAAAAAGGAAGTGATACATGCATATGTGTTCATTGGGGAACCAACAGTGAAACATGAATTGCGTCATGTACCTGACGAAAAGTGGTGACCTCTGCCATACTGCAGAAGATTGTACCACACATTCAAGTTGCACCATCTGACTCGTCAGAACACCATGAGCAACTAATAGATACTCAATAAATATATATATGGTGAAAAGTAATGTAATTTACGAACAGATACCAATAGTTTTATTTTTCCGCGAGCTCTGCATAATTTAAGTGACATATATTTTGTGTACAGTGATTTTGATTATTAGTAATTTCTATAAGGCCGGTAATCGTTACACTCCATGTTATTCTCCCGCAAACCCATTTCTTTGTTTCCATGTTGTTACTTTATTGTATTAATAAAACTAAGAAAGTGGGACACACGTGAATAGTTTTTAAGCAATTCTTACGTTATTCCACGCCACATATTTCCAACTCGAACTGTTTAGTATCNAATGGACACACGTGAATAGTTTTTAAGCAATTCTTACGTTATTCCACGCCACATATTTCCAACTCGAACTGTTTAGTATCAGTAATATCAGAATTACTGCTTTGCAATAGTCGTCGGTGAGTTGTTGGCAAATAAAAGTGTGTTGTCAATCAAGTTTCCCTAATTACTTTTAGTTCCAGTTATACTAGCTATGACGTTTAAAGTGTGATAAGAATTACAACTACAATCTCGCAAATGTTAACCCAAATTCGCTGTCTTGGAAAAATTTAAAAAGAGTTAGCAAATATTAAATTTTTTGCAAGGTTTTATATTTTTACTTTTATACCTACCATTTTTTTTAGACATATGTCAGTCTAAAATATCTTAAAATTTGTTTAGCATTACAGTACAATGGCAAGTGGATTAACNTTTTTTTTAGACATATGTCAGTCTAAAATATCTTAAAATTTGTTTAGCATTACAGTACAATGGCAAGTGGATTAACTGATAGTGTGTTGATAAAATTTACAGCCTCCACTGGACGGCACCAGCTAATAGCGCAAGGATACATAAATGAAAAATAAACATTTGGTGCTACTTTCGTCAAACTGTCAAAATCTTGTCAAGCTACATGAGACAGACAATATTGTCAAGCCATTTTATACACAACATCTCCAGCTTTGCTACAAACTTCCTCAAAATATCCTCTTTCCTTTTTCTTGAAGTCTGAATCTTTGAGAAGTGGTGGGTTTGCACAGCTGTTTATTCTTACTGTACCGGTGGCCTAGATACTTTTGTCTTTCAATGCTTGAAGTACCCGGTATGTCGTAAAATAGTTGTCGAAAAATTTTTGTGATGTGGTTTAGTGAGAGCACTTGCATGGTACAAAACTAGGTAAATGTAAAGAATAGCAGCTTTTTGAAGGAGACATAGTAGACCCACGAAAGTTATATAAATGGCTTTTGCACACCTTGCCTTTTTCATATTAAGGACAGGGTAATGATAAAATAAGCAAAACGTCGAAAGTAAAATAGTTCATATACGAGTCATTCAACCACCATCGGACACCATGATGTTTGGTCAAGTAATGGTGTAGTAACGTAAACAAATGTGAATCTCGCCGTCACTATTGGCTGTGGATGTANCATGATGTTTGGTCAAGTAATGGTGTAGTAACGTAAACAAATGTGAATCTCGCCGTCACTATTGGCTGTGGATGTATAGACGTCACCGTATGTTAGTTGCAGTTTAGATGTGAGACAGTGTGGTTTGTGGCGAGTGGTGTGTGTGTGTGTTGCGCCCGTGAGTTGTGATGTCCGAAAACGACAGTGCAGAGGTTTGTGATTTAAGAATGGAGGGNGTGTGTGTGTGTTGCGCCCGTGAGTTGTGATGTCCGAAAACGACAGTGCAGAGGTTTGTGATTTAAGAATGGAGGGTGCAAAAACGACTGCTACTGAGCGTGACAGTCGTCTATGTGGCGGGTGTTACTTGGACGTTTTAGTACATAATGGTGTTTTGTCGAGTGAGGTAAGGTGCAAGTCATGCATGACGGTAGTCGAATTGGCTGAGGACAGTGGAATTGTACCCGCCACCTACCTAGGCGAGTTAATTCATATACTTCCGGTATTTTTTACTGTTACTTTAAATCCCCTAAAATCGTAGAGTAGAATAAAATTGTAGGTTAGATTGAATCCTGACAATCCCAGGTTAGATACAAAATGTAAAATAGTTATTCACTCGTCATGGGGTTAGGTTGAGTTAGGTTAGGTGGGCACATATTACGAAATTGGGTGGACAAACTNATAGTTATTCACTCGTCATGGGGTTAGGTTGAGTTAGGTTAGGTGGGCACATATTACGAAATTGGGTGGACAAACTTTAAATTGGTGTATTTTTAGTGATTTTACCCTACAATTTCCCTGATATTCATAGACCTAACCATTAAGGGTTTTGTGGTTTATAAGCATAATACGTTAATGCCGCTAGTAAATTTGTGTTATGTGTAATTTCTATATTCGGAAAAGCCAATATTCTTNATAAGCATAATACGTTAATGCCGCTAGTAAATTTGTGTTATGTGTAATTTCTATATTCGGAAAAGCCAATATTCTTTACATTTACCGAAGTATCTAGGGATTGTATTGCAGGGAGACCTCAGATATAAAAAACGGGTAAAGAGGGTAGTTGCAAAGGGAAGAAGGGCTTTGGGTATGTTGGGAAGGGAGTCGTCAGCAGTGAGGTGAAGGTGAAGGCATATGGCACAATGGTACAGCAGATGTTAGAATATGTGGCAGCAGTATGGGACCCGTACGTGGAGGTGGAAGTGAGAGAGCTAGAGAAGGTGCAAAGAAGGGCAGCAAGATGGGTGAAGGGTAGGTGGAAAAGAAAGGGGCAGGATGGTGAGGATGAAGGGAACTATAGGCCATCAGTGATAAAAGAAATTGGCTGGAGCTCGTTGAAGGCCAGGAGGAAAGTTGAAAGGTTGGTCAGGATGTACAGGATGGTGAATGTAGAGGGAGGGTGGGGGAAGGTTATGCTGCAAGCAAGCTAAGTAAGGGCGTGTTTAGAGGTATAGGAAACAACAGTGTAAAGTTTCAGAGGGTGTGGTAGAAAATGGAGCGGGGTAGGCAGTTTATGCTTGTGAGGTCTGTGANTATCCGATTAACTTTCAATGCTTTGGTTTATATTTGAAATAGTCTTCAAACGAGAAATAATTCGTTAGTAATTATAATTATACCAACATACCTCTACGACCTGCAATGACCAAAATTCCCTTCCTAGATTAACTTTGGGCAGGTTTCTTACCCTGAGACAACTGTCAAAGATAACAGGGAAACTTGATGTGGAAACTGCAGGCCATAGATTGATATATGAATAACTAAAAATGTGTGTCCCTAATCTCGGACGTGGTGAAGGAAAGTGTAAAAAGTAAGATTTATAATAAATGAGCGTGAACAGCAAATTTCAATACAAAAAGGACCATATGTGTTCGATACCCTTGTAGAGCTTGCAGTTACAGGCGTAAACCAATAAATGGTAATTATTTAGTATAGCGGCTTTTCTGAAGGAAACGTTGTAGACCCATAAATGTAAAATAAAAGGGTTCTGCACAGCTTACCTTTTTAATATTGAGGAGGGCGTAATGGTAAAATAAGTAGAACGTACTAAATAAAATANTTACCTTTTTAATATTGAGGAGGGCGTAATGGTAAAATAAGTAGAACGTACTAAATAAAATAGATTAAAGTACGAACAGTTAAGCCGCTTTGTTTACGTCGGACGCCATGTTGAAAAGACATGTAATGCTGTTATAACACCACCTATTGGCTGCGGACGTGATGACGTACGATAGTTTAAGCACGTCANCACCACCTATTGGCTGCGGACGTGATGACGTACGATAGTTTAAGCACGTCATTGTATGGCATTGTGTGCGTGTGGTTTGCGACGTCTGAACCCGACTGTGTGAAGGCTTGTGATTGTAGAATGGAGGTTGCTCGTAAGAGTGTTGCTGTGCGTAATAGTCGGCTATGTGGTGGATGTTGTCTGGACGTTTTAGTATATCATGGTGTTTTGTCGAGAGAGGTAATGTGCAAGTCATGCACAACGGTAGTTGAATTGGCCGAGGACAGTGGAACTGTACCTGCCACCTACCTAGGTGAATTAATTCATATACTTCCGGTATGTTTTACTCATACTTTAAAACCCTAAAATCCTAGATTAGAATACAATCCTAGGTTAGATTAAAACCCTATAATCCTTGATTATATAAAAACCCTATAACCTAGGTTATATTAAAACCCTACAATTCTAGCTTAGATTAGAAATGTAAAATAGTGTTTGACTAATCGTGGAGTTGGATTAAGTTAGGTTAGGTGCGTATAAATTACTAAATTTGGTGGTAAAATGTTAAATGGAAATGTTTTTGTATTTTTTGAGGATTTTTTTTTTAGTAATTTTACCCCACAATTTCCCTGATCTTCATAGCCATCCCCACTATCGTATTTGTGGTTTGTATCGATAATACACCTAGTAAATTCGTGTTCTAGGTAATTAGTAGAGTGGAAATATACCACTGTCTGTGCTTTTTTTCTTTTCAGAAAAGCCCCTATTCTTTTTAATTACCGCACGCGATACAAGCAGTGCCAGTCGCTCTACTGGAAATAATCAAATTATGAATTTGAATGTTCTTCTATCACTTTGTCTTTTCGAAACTAAATATAANGTCGCTCTACTGGAAATAATCAAATTATGAATTTGAATGTTCTTCTATCACTTTGTCTTTTCGAAACTAAATATAAATAAACCACAATTTATTGGTATTAAAGGCAAAAATATTACCAATTCCAGTAGACTTTTTTCTGCTGCGTGTTTCACGAGGTATTTTAAGATTGTGTGTTAGAGAATAGTTTGGGCAGTGGAATGGGAAAGTAATCACATTAGTTAGAATCTATTTATGAATAATTCAAAAACTCAGATTTTTACATAGTAACTTCTTGATGAATCAGTTTTACGATTGTGTATTACAGCATATTTTATATAAACACAGACAATAAAAATAATAAATGAAGAAACACATTTAAGTCATAAGATACACATTGCTTGTCGAAGCTTTCATCTATTCTTTATACGTTGCTCAGAAATACTTCGACAGTATGTTGGGCCTAATTTTGTCACTGCGACACGACTGTGGCATGCCGCTGTAGTGACAGCAATTGAAAGTAGCAGGGCCAGGTAAATTCCCACAACAGCAGAGTAGTGTCGCTGAGAACAATGCCAAATGCTCCAAAGTGTTCCAAGTATACATCTGTCACCGACGCCGGAGAGTATGTCGCTGCTCGCCGGGTGAATCACGCCGGAAAAAAACCGGAGATCCTGGAGAAAACCTGTCAACCAGCGAAATTTTTCTATTTAAAAATCCAATGGCTTTACTTTGTAAAATATTATAACTGAAGTAATTTCACCAAAAAGTAGACAATTCTCAAACAAATTCAATAAATAATTAATTCTTCTTCTCAGACAAATTCAACAATATACATCTTCTCAAAACATATCGACGATGAAAATTATAAACATCTTGCAACAATTATATTAATTAAGAGTATTTATCATTATATAATTTTTACAACCTTTTCAACACACATCAATTCCTTGAGGTGGTGATATGATTTTATTAACAAAAACGTTTGACTTAAATATTTAGCCTTACTTATGTTGTCTGTCACCTGTTCTCCAATTGCCTGTTGTCTGACCATGCAACAACTCTCTGCCAACACCAGCGATGGCGAGACGATAGAAACTAGTATATTTTCTTTTGTGCATTTGTTTAATAAACCTTCAATACTTCCTAACCTCTAGGAANCGAGACGATAGAAACTAGTATATTTTCTTTTGTGCATTTGTTTAATAAACCTTCAATACTTCCTAACCTCTAGGAAATAAATTAATAATAACAAATAAAATTATAATACTGAATATTGTCTAGGAACAAATGAAAAATACTTACACGTGATATCTATGCCAACAAACTATTAAAATAACCAAATGTTATACTGGATTTTGTTTAACTCCTATAATAAAGCTGAATTTGGAAATTATATTACATGAATTGGCAACATAAGGAAATACTTCTTAATCACATATAATTATAATATATGTGACTAATGGAAAATACAACCCTGAAACTCGCAATGTTACAATGTTGACTAGGTTTTTCTTTATTTCCTACGTTAAAAACAGGATAATTGCAATAAACATAAATCAAATATAAAATAACTTCGTAACAAAGGAAAAGTTTTCTCTTTTATCATTCAGTAGATTAAATTTTATTTAAAAGTGACCTCTTTGGATTACTGCGCACCTAATGGTGGAAATTTTCCCAATGCCAAACTCTTCCATAAGAAAACTCGTTTTGTTCCTAACCTCAGTAGAAATAACCTTAGTTAGCGGCAGTAACGGTCGTTCCTTGTTGTGAAAGGTTGCGGCTTGGCTAGCNTTAGCGGCAGTAACGGTCGTTCCTTGTTGTGAAAGGTTGCGGCTTGGCTAGCGGCAGTAACGGTTGTTCCTCGCCGTGAGCAGGAGCGGATTAGCTATTGCCAGCGCCAGTCGTTACTCGCAATGACAAGGAACTCTTGCCTCGCGCCNGCCGTGAGCAGGAGCGGATTAGCTATTGCCAGCGCCAGTCGTTACTCGCAATGACAAGGAACTCTTGCCTCGCGCCTGTGCCGTTCGTTTCTTTGTCGTTAACAAGAGAAGCCTTGCCTTGTGTGTGTGCTATTGAGTGACTTGCACTACATATGCTTTTTATATCATGTTGCATACATCCAAATCATACAAACGAGTGCCATACAATTTTTAANGACTTGCACTACATATGCTTTTTATATCATGTTGCATACATCCAAATCATACAAACGAGTGCCATACAATTTTTAACGAAAGAGGTTATAACTTGCAAAGTAGTATATTATTTTGGCTCAAGCATCAGAATGACTTAAGTTCCACAAATACTTATTAACAAACTAGAATATTTGAATTTTAATATGGCATTAGGAGAGATTATCCGCCCTATATAATATTGATGTATGCCATAATTTTTAATACATAATTTTGTCAAAGCTTAATTTTATTATTTGGTATGATTATTTCTAACAAGTGATTTGGTATAATGCTATTCATACACAGGTTATCGAATTCTACCACATTTTAAACCTAAATTTACTTTTCATGCAACGATCATTAATAAAATATATACATACTCTGAAGAGCCAAAAAAACTGGTACACCTGCCTAATATCGTGTAGGGCCCCCGCGAGCATGCAGAAGTGCCGCAAGACGACGTGGCATGGACTCGACTAATTTCTGAAGGTATGCAGAAGGCAATTCACACCATGAATCCTGCAGGGCAGTCCACAAATCCAATCTCCACCAATTTGAGAAAGGGTTGCACGTCTGTCACGTTTAATGATTCTCGTCAGTCGTCGTTTGTCCCGTTCTTTCACGATATTTTTCCGGCCGCAGTGATGTCGAAGATGTGATGATGTTTTACCGGATTCCCAATATTCACGGCACACTCGTGAAATTGTCGTACGCGAACATCCAAATGTTATCGCTACCTCAGAGATGCTATGTCCCATCTCTCGTGCGCTGACTATAACACCGCGTTCAAACTCACTTAAATCTTGATAACCTGCCATTGTAGCAGCAGTAACCAATCTAGCTGCTGACCGCATCGCGTTACTCTGATTGGTTCCATACCTGTGTTATTTGTATACGCACGCCTATACCAGTTTGTTTGGCTTTTCAGTGTAGACTACATTAATACATTTGCTATAAAATTTTCTGTTTTGAGAAGAGTGTATACATATATTGCTGTTTAAAGTAGATTTAACTTGCTNATACATTTGCTATAAAATTTTCTGTTTTGAGAAGAGTGTATACATATATTGCTGTTTAAAGTAGATTTAACTTGCTGGTTAATAATGCACACGCACTATACTTCTGCCATTTTTAAGACGTGAAAATTATCTAAAAAAGGTAAAATAAGGGTTACGACGTTTATCAACTGAAATTAATTTTGTTTAGAATTGACTGATCAACAGTAGTAGTGTAGGGTATTCAAAACCTTGAATTATGTTGTTCGTAATAAACTGCAAAACACTCATTATTTCAAAAATTTCTCACCACACACAGATGTCTTTCATTGTGTTTCTAAAGCTCCCGTTTAATTAATTATCCCCCCCCCCCCCCCAAAAAAAAAA
>NQII01001683.1:292074-309692 GCA_002778355.1 Clitarchus hookeri
GTAAATGACTCTGCATGTAAATCACGAGCAAATATGGCGTCAGATATTCCACCTCAATAAAATATGTTCTATTCAATTCAATTTCGTCTCTTGTAAGACTCCTATCAGTATGTAACACTTGTTCCCTAACACCAGGTATGTGAAATTTTAACAAGTTCAAATTTAGCACATACGTTTCTCCCTAGAGTAGTCTCCTAGTCTGAAGCAAAGACTAGTCCGATTCGCGTCTTTTTTTTGCAATCTTTTTCCTTGCATGGTGCATGGAAGAATTGTTTTGTGGCTACGGTTGGTAGCAGTGTCTTGCGGACAGTTGCATCTCCCTTGGTAACGTCGCTGAGTATGGATCAAACCGTACACGAGCAGGATCGCTGCGCTTCGTAAACGTGCTAGCTTCCAGGTATTGTTATTGTAAATAAAAATATGGCTTTAAATTACCACTAGCTATTTCCGCACGTTTTTTTCCCCGCATGGTACAGGATCACTTCTTTTTAAATTGTAACTCACCAGCACTTCTCGAACCGGGACACTTTGTAAAAAATGAGTCGCAGCCCAGTAACGCTTTCTGTATCTCAATTACACCATTAAGTTAGACATAATTATGCATGAATAGCCCTTTGAAGCAAAT
Source organism: Clitarchus hookeri (assembly GCA_002778355.1). Classification (NCBI taxonomy): domain Eukaryota; kingdom Metazoa; phylum Arthropoda; class Insecta; order Phasmatodea; family Phasmatidae; genus Clitarchus; species Clitarchus hookeri. The sequence goes on from NQII01001683.1 coordinate 292,700, forward strand.
AGAATAATTATATATTATCGCATTAGTGCTCTATTGAGTCCTCGAAAAAACACGTTACTCCTTTCCACCACTCTAAGGGGTGGAACTTCTAAAAAAATCTTAAAACTGCTCTTTAGGTATTTATACACTGAAGAGACAAAAAATAACTGGTATAGGCGTGCGTATGCAAATAACATAGGTNACTGCTCTTTAGGTATTTATACACTGAAGAGACAAAAAATAACTGGTATAGGCGTGCGTATGCAAATAACATAGGCATGGAACCAATCAGAGTAACGCGATGCGCTCGGCAGCTAGATCGGTTACTGCTGCTACAATGGCAGGTTATCAAGATTTAAGTGAGTTTGAACGTGGTGTTATAGTCGGCGCACGAGAGATGGGGGCACAGCATCTCCGAGGTAGCGATAACATTTGGATGTTCGCGTACGACCATTTCACGAGTGTACCGTGAATATCGGGAATCTGGTAAAACATTACATCCTCGACATCACTGTGGCCGGAAAAAGATCATGAAAAACGGGACAAACGACGACTGACGAGAATCATTAAACGTGACAGACGTACAACCCTTTCTCAAATTGGCGCAGATTGGATTTGTGAACTTCCCTGCAGGATTCATGGTGTACACTGCCTCCTGCATACCTTCAGACAATAGTCGAGTCCATGCCACGTCGTCTTGCGGTACTTCTGCGTGCTCGGGGGGCCTTACACGATATTAGTCAGGTATACCAGTTTTTTTTTGGCTCTTAAGTGTATATAAAACTTTTGGAAGTGAAAATTATAACGATATTCTATCGGGTTAATGGGCTATTGAAGGATTCCTTGAAAAAACTTTTTAACACCATTCACCTTATGAAGGGCGCATTTAAAAAAAAACCTGAAATTATTTTTTTAGGTGTCTATGTATACAAACTTTCTAAGCAAGTGGCATAACGATATCTTATAGGGTTAATGAGCTACTGAGGAGTCCCCGAAAATACATTTGAACTCTTCTCATACTCTTAGTGGTGAAATTTCAATAACTCCTTTCTTTATGGGTGCCTGCAGCCTAAGGGGGAAGTTATCGATTTAGTTCCACGCTTTTCCGTTTAGCATTTTTGGCTGTGCTTTGATGAGTGAGTGAGTCAGTCGGAAACTTCATCTTATACATAGAGATAAAAGGTTAATTTACCCACGTAACAATATTGTACAAAATAAAGCATAAAGATAAACTTTAAGAAATAATTATTTACTACTCGTAATCGGTATTGGCAGTACACAAAGTAAAGGTGAAATATGTAGATATATGTTAGGTAGATACTATATAGCCAATCTATAAATCCAATATTTGGAATCCAAGTTACATTTTGTTAGTATGTAAGTTTCTGTGGCCTACCGCAGCACGCCCTGTGTATCACACACTGCGGGAATAGTTTGAGTAGTTCCGGAGATATTATGTAATGCATGTAGTAATTTAGTTCACGCTTTCTTCCAAAACATCTCATTAATGCGAGCATGAGTTTATCAATTTAATGCTGAGTATATATTCCGAGGGAGGCAAACTGGAGTTTTGAGAGTTGAGGGTTTCCTCCGAGTGCTTCGGGAACGGCCAATAGTCCTCTTACTATAAAAGGTGTTTTTAAATAACATGTTGAAATTCAAACCACAGAATTTATGGACTAATATAAACAAAACATCCTAGTGGAAAAACGTTTAAAAAATACATACAGTATTTTAAAATTTAATTTGACTATAGGCATAACAACGTCGGGACTTCACAGCTACACGTACCTGCGTGCACAACAAGTTGCATATCGCGAAGGCGGACAGAAACGGCGCTATTATCTACAGGCGAGAATACGTTTCCATCGTAACTAATATGATTCCGTTCGCCTTCTTGATATGCAATTTGTTTACGTAGGTACGTGTAGTTTCTGACTCCCGGCGTTGTTGTGCCTAACTACAAATCAAATTAAAAAATACCAAATGAGTTTTCCGAACTTTTTGCTATCAGGATTGTTTGTTTATACTAGTCCTTTCATGCCGTGGTTTGAATTTTGACATGCAATTCAAAAACACATTGAGTGAACTTTAAAATCAATTACTTACCCTAGAGCTACTCCAAAGTCAAATTTACTGGCTTACCGGACTTCGACCGAGTGTTATAATGGACCATATCGTCATATTTCATTACGTTAATTGTAGACTTATTAATTAAAAAAATAAAATGATTGTAGTTCATTGAAAAATTAGATATTCGAATACTTAGCTGGCCATCAGGAAGTTTCTTTTTACGCAAGAAAAAAGCATGTCCATTTAAATAGGTAATAAGTTAATGAAAATGTTTAATAAAACAATCTTATTCCTGCGTTGTCTGGATAAGTTCCGTCTTATTTCAGGATCCGGAAGATCAACAGGATCTCCCTCAGAGGTGGGACTAGGTTCTTCATAAGGGACGAAATATAATTGAAATTCTGAAGATTCCTGACTACAGGATGTTTGGAATTGGCGTTTCCGTTAACGTGGAGCCTTTCTTACAATGTTGATCCTTGGCTTTAAATACAGCGCTAAGATTGAGCTTTCAAAGTATGCTCGTTCGGAAATACCTATTTAATAACTTCCTTGCAAGTTTTTCAATAATTTTTGACAGTAACATAGTGAAAAAGAAAATATTTGTTGTGATACTGAATGTGAAGTCGACGGCAAAGTTTGTGAAAATAATTACATGCAAAATGTTAAAATTTTAAAAATGAAGGTTACAAATTTAGTAGCACTTTACTTGACTTCTAATCACAGACAGTAAGTTGATGTAACCCAGAAACAAGTAAAAGTGTAATTAATATCAATACTAAATAATTTTCCAATCATCATCCGTATTAAAATTTAAAAACTGATTGACATATGATGTTAAAAAAATGTTGTCTTTTCACTTCACTTTTGTAAATGCAGAAGTAACACAGATAATAAATTTAATTCATAGACGTGAAAGATGAAACACTTGTTGTGTGCCTTAAAAGTGGAGCTCTTAGGTTAGCACTCTTAACTTTNCACTTTTTTTTTTTTTAATAAATAATAATGGGTGCCCTTGCGAGTGCGCCGAGTTCGATACGCGCAGATTTCACTGGTCAGTTATTTCAGCAACGCCAGGCGATGTTCCGATTCCGATACAACTTCTGACGAGAACAAATGGTCACTGGCAGTCGTTTTCGATTTCGAGCACTGCTGGCAAGCGACCTATGCAAAGCTATAGTAATTACAAAAATAAGCGTAACTTTATATAAATTGGGAGGTAGTGCAGTGCGAGTGACTAACTTTATATGTGTGTGGGAGTGTGTGTCTATACTATATACTGTAAAATTCACACCACACGTATCACACCTTTTTCTCGGAAACAACACAACACCGGGGGTTCACGAAAAAAGTGTGTTAACTATACCCTATATGAAGCATCGATTGGTTATAATACCATTTCCCCGAACATACCGGAGGGGAGGTATGGGAGGCAGGCTTTCAAATTGAAAATAGTAATGTGGGGTTTATAAGGCATTGTTGGATAGATTGTCTAAAAGGAAACCATATTTACCAAGAAACTTTTATTCTGATGACGTGTATAGTTTATGGACAATACATTAAATCATCTAAGTATATGGTTTGTGACGTGCGTAGTTTACGCAAAATAAAAATTGATCGTAAACGTAGTTTACTTACTACAATCAAAAGGAAATCAACGAATTTGGCGTGCATACATGCTGTAGTACAATCAAAAGGACGTCGGGGGCACTTTAATAACCGGTATGATGTGAGAGAACTATCGTGAACTGGGAACACTCATCCGCACACAGAACTCTTCATAAGTGTTTTAAATGTCCACCAACCTGTATAAGACACAACTCTGATCTCCTTCTTACATTCGCGGATGCTCGACGGACCTCAGCAATGAAGCACTTTCCCGCAGTAACTTCTCAGCCTTCCACAATCTTATAAACTTGTTGTCTTAGGACAGGGAAATTAGCCATGGTATCAGTTCACACGTCTTGCAGGACAGCGGAACAGGTTGCCAGACTCCCAGGCAAACATTAATCTGATTTCCAAACTAACATGCGATTTCTCAGGAAACGGTAGGAATTAGCTAATACTACAAATGCGACCTTTTTATTGCTTAGTTACTAACATTTCAAGCAAAATTGCTTCAAGCGCAGGGTCACAAAGTTCTAAGTAATTGGAGGGTGGCAACCCCTATTTAATGTATGAATGTGTGTACTCTCCGTAATGTCGCTTTGTGTGGTAATCTGACCTGTAATATTTTGCCTGTATGCCAATTTTCGTTTCTTAATCGCAGGTGGTTTCCAATTTATCGTTGAATTACACATTTCCAATCTCAGTGTTTAAGGGCTTCTACCAACTTAGGAAATCACTTTAGGTCCTATGTCGTATATATGTTTCCCTATTTATTTGTCCTAAGTATTCTGCTCACCCCAGGTTAACACACATTAATGACTCATACTGTATATGTATATATACATGAGGAAATATCTGCGTAAAAATATTATAATAACTATAAAATAAAATATTTACTTGCAGTTATGCGGAATAAAAATTTATTAATGAGTAATCATTTTAATAGATAAGAATACAAAGTTTGAAAACAAAATTCAGTTATATAAAAGTGTTTGTTTTTTGTTAATAAACATCATTGCTTAATATGAAGTCTATGAAAAGTATAAATTGTAATGCCAATACGGGGTAGAGCGCGAATAGTACCTGGGAAGTAACGAATTGCTAAGTCACAACACTGAGATACTATTTTAATTTTCAAAATCATATGGCTTGATATTTTGGGTAGTACAACTTATTACAAATATATACGTGATTTAAAAGTTTATGAAACTTACTCTGTTCTAGTTTTAATGTAAGCAAGTTATAGGATATGCATAATTCAACAATGAAAAATAATGCAGGGATACTATGAATAATACGCCAGGTTTCAAAATGCTGTATTTTAAAGAGTATTACACTGACAATTAGGTTATATGCATGAAAAGAAGTGGAAACTCGCCATTTTTTTTTCACGTCCTTCAAATATCCTGTGTGTGCCTCCTTTGTCACATGACTTACGTCCAGACGACAGTCAAGTTCTGCCCATACCTTCTGTAGCATTTCGACATCAATGGAGATCATTGCAGCACTAGTGCGTTCTCTTAGCTCCACTAGTTTTGTAGGCTTTGGTGGGACGTAAACTTTTAACATACCCCCAAAGGAAGAAGTCATACGTAATCATATCAGGATACCTGGTGGGTCATGCGAACAGTTACGTCATCCAGTTGGCAGCCCAGCCAATAGGGAACCATTCACACCTCGCACTAGCCAATCATGCGATGTCCTTTCCCAGAGCCTCGCACAGCCAACCAGTCACTACGTTTAGAGAAACGTTTCAATCCTGATTGAACTCGGAGTGGACTGATGAATCCAGATTGAAACTTCACCGTAAATACATCCGGACTGGATTGAAGGGGGTTAGTAATCCACTCCAATCGGCAAGGTAGACTGGAGTGTAGAATCCGGATTAATATTCTACTCTAAAACACTGCCGACAGGAGTTCTCTGGGAGTGAGAGAAAAAACAATTATCGCCATTTTGTAAGTGTATTGTTTGCACGTACGGAGCACGAGTTCAGTCCAGTCCGAAGTTTCACTTTGAACGTAGTATCTAGAAACTCGGCACGCCCACGTCGTTCTCAGTGTACCCATGTGTGCTGTGTGTGTGTCAGAGCGAAGGAGCGGCGAGATGGCGGCGAGGCTGGCCCACGAGGACCTGGACGTGCACCAGATGGCNCTCTCCGCTAATACGTCCTCTGCCCGCTCCTGGCATCCGCTCCTCGTTCTGGTCTCTCGTTTGCTAACTTATACTTATACAACCTTATATGAAGCATCGATTAGTAATAATACCATTCCCCTGAACAAACCGGCGGTAGGGGTATGGGGGGTAGGCTTTAAAATTGCAAATGGTAATGTGGGATGTATAAGGTATTGTTGGATAGATTGTCTAAAAGGAAACAATATCTACTACGAAACTTCTATTCTGATGACGTGCATAGTTTACGCACAGTAAATTAAATAATCTAAGTATATGGTTTGTGACGTGCGTAGTTGACGCAAAATGAAAATTGATAGCAAACGTAGTTTACTTACTACAATCAAAAGGAAATCAACGAAACATGTTTTTCTGGCGTACATACCTAGTGAACTTAGAATCAAAAGGACGTCGGGGGCACTTTAATAACTGGTATGGTGTGAGAGAACTACCGTGAACTGGGACCACTCATTCGCACACAGAACTCTTCATAAGTGTTCTAAATGTCCACCAACCTGTATCAGACACGTCTCTGCTCTCCGTCTTACATTCGCGGATGCTCGACGGACCTCAGCACTGATGAAAGATCCACATGCTGCTCTCATATACTGTCATTCATGCAATGTAAAACGAATGAATTTCAGAGTGACCGAACGTTCGATTGCAAGTTAACTTGCATGCAAAACCTGCAGTTCCTGTAAATAGTAGATGATTTATCTACTTGCTGCTTAGTGCTGCCTCATTCTCCGCGTTTGTTCAGAAACAGTTGAATAATAGCAGCTAAATCTATCCAATTATCATTGGTTGTGCATAAACTATGCACGTCAGATACACAATGAGCGCCATTATGGTATTTACAGTTGGAGTGTGAGACTCGCTTTGATACTACATGGACTCATGCAGTAGGTATTAGACTGTTTCCAAGCAAAAGCGGAAAATGATGCAGCACTATGCAGCAAGCAGATAAGCCATCTATTAATTACAGGAACTGCAGAATTTGAATGCAAGTTAACTAACAATCGAAAGGTCGTTCATACAGACAGTCATTCGTTTTACATTCCAACCATTAATCGCGTGTGTTGTTTCAGTGTTAGACATTGTCTGTCTGTCCGAAGTATCTAGAAACTCGGCACGCCCACGTCGTTCTCAGTGTACCCATATGCTGTGTGTGTCAGAGCGAAGGAGCGGCGAGATGGCGGCGAGGCTGGCCCACGAGGACCTGGACGTGCACCAGATGGCGGAGGCGGAGCTGAGCCGCCTGCACAGGCAGTACCGCATCATGGAGGGAGATCGCCAGTCGTACACCGAGGAGACGCGCCACCTGCTCGCCAAGCAGAGGTCAGGCCACGCCAGTGCCCCCTCACCCTCACCCCTCCTCGTCCAGTGCTTGTGGTAGCGTCCACGCGCAACGACACTCAGTTGGAACACCTTCATTTCACTTAGGGCCGCGCAACACTTCAAATAACTGTAACCACAATAACAACACACGCGTATTCATACCTTATACACAGCGACGCGCTTACTGCAACCAAGCATAAAAATAGGAAAATAATTGTCGACACAGTCGCACAGAAAGTTGACGCACTTTCAACATTCTTGTGTGAGAACCAACAATTATTTCATCACGATTCACCTCTAGTACTGCACAAATCAAATTCGCCACAAAAAAAAAAATATATATATATATTTACGGCCATGAAAATGACCATTTGTTGACTGCCGATCATTTTTATATTTAAAAATTATTTTCCGTTAATACTGAAAATTGAGAGGATAAGAGACGTTGAGGGACAGTTTTTAACGAAATGTTTATATGACATGAGTACAAAGTAATGTTGATGTAAATTGTTCGTGTGACAAATCCGCCAACTTAAACCAAACAAAAGTCTGGAAAAGGAAAAATACCACTAGGTTTCCTATTTTAATTGTAGCAAGGCGTTTTTGGTGGTGGCGATTGCTGGGTGTATTGTTATAGTTGTGGTTATTTGATTTGTAGCACGACAGTTAACTATACTTTTCACACTATAGAGCTTAGCTTGTGATTTTAGTCAGTGACACACTACTCTCTGAAAATTCACTTAGCCAGCTGCTACTAACTGCCGAATCAGTGGGAAACGGCGCCTGCCGCAAATGGATCAACATAAATCACTTAAATAAATAACCACCAGATCCTGGAATATTCAGTAAATGTTCAGAGACTCGAGAGGAGCAGTTTCCACTGATTTTGCAGCAAATATCGTAAATTTCAAACAATTTTCAACGTTTAAATGCTAGGAGTTATGATTGTCTCTTACGTAATTAATTGTTTTTGCTTAATACACTAGTCAAAATGCATTTAAGAATACCCTGTTGGAACACAGTTATCTGTCCCAAGATAAACACATGAGAAGAAGGTGGTGGTATGTGGGACTGATCCAAACAAAAGTTCTTGGGACATCCAGAACATTAAATGTAAAACAAATAGCAGACACATTAATAAAGAGTATAACCACCTCAAACGCCTACAAATGCAGCAATTCTGGCATGTAACCTGTCGTACAAATCCTGAATATCTCTATGGGGCACGGTAGCCCATGCTCACTGTACTTTTTTGGCGTAGCTGAGTGATGGTCGTTGCCGGGGATGGTGGATGTCAGAAGCCGTCCATAATGTCCCACACACACTCGATGGGCCTGAGGTCTGGAGACCTAGCGGGCCAGGGTAGCATGTATACACCGTTTAGAGCACGCTATGTTGCCTAGCTACATGAGGATGCGAGTTATCGAGCTGGAAGTTTGGTTCCTGCGGCGTATCGAGGTATGACCGGAGGACAAGATTGACGCCACAGATGTACGACACACTCGTCATGCTCCCATGAATTAATACCAATGTCTATCGGGATGTGTAGCCTATGACCCCCCCCCCAAACACATAATCACAGGTATGGATCCAGTACGGCGACTACGAATACACGATCGATTGTTCCACTCACTCGCACATCTACGAACGCCAGCACGGCCATCACTCTGTCCAAGACAGAAACGACTATCATTACTGAACACCACTGCTCTCCACTCGCCTCTCAAACACTCGCTCTCCCGACACCACCGGAGACGTTCCCAACAGTGAGAAGGTGCCAAAGGAATACGAGAACATAAATCTACCTCCAACAATTGACTGTTTATTGTTCGAGAAGACATATGGACCCGTGGGAGGAGGGGGGGGGGCACAGTAGCTCTGGTTGCATGTGCAGTTGCTATTCTGTCAGTCAGGGCGGCCCGAACGATACTTAAGTCCGGGCGCTCATCAGTGCAGCGAGGTGGCACTGGTGAGACTAGGCGGACAAGCGAGTTGTGCTCTTCCACTTACGATCAGAGTGCCCTCTAAAAACGAACATTTTGTGTTGTAAAACCCGTTTGGAGTTAACGATGCTTACTAGGCGTTCTTCAATGTATTTGCACTAGTGTAACTTTTTTATATTTATCCTACTGAAGACTCGATTATACCGAATGGTTCACAGCACCAGTATCACCCCTTTTTATCGGAAAACAACACGACACCGGGGTTCGCGAAAAAAGTGTGATAACTATATTACACATAAAGCATCGATTGGTAGTAATACCATTCCCCGAACATAACGGTGGTGGGGGAATTGCGGGGGGAGGAGGGGCGCGAGCTTTAAAATTGCAAATGGAATGTGGGTCGTATAAGGTATCGTTGGATAGATGGTCTAATATGAAAAAAACATTTTCTAAGACACTTTTTCTGACGTGCATAGTATACGCACAATAAATTAAGTCATAAGAGCGTATGGTTTGTGACGTACACAGTTAAAGCACAATGAAGATTAATCGCAAACATTGTTTACTTACTACAATCAAAAGGAAATCCACAAAACTTGATGTTTTTCTGGCGTGCATACCTAGTGTACGTAGAATCAAATGGATATCGGATGTACTGTAAATACCGGTATGTTGTGAAAAGAACTACTGTGAACTGGGAACACTCATTCGCACACACCACACTTCATAAGTGTTCTAAATGTTGACCAACCTGTATCGGTCACGACTCTGCTCTCCTTATTAAGTTCGCGGTTTCTCGGCGAACCTCAGCACAGCTGAGAGCTCCAAATACTGCTATTATTCTGTCTTTCATGTCTTCCCTCCTTGTTGGACGCACGCATTAGGCGATGTCTTTAATTCTCCCCACAAAAAGAAGTCTCTTCGGGACAAGTCTGGAGAAATTGGTGGCCAATCTACAGGACCCATTCGTCCGATCCACCGTCTGGGGAATGACATGTCTGCAACTAGTCGAGATCTGCGTGAAAAGTGGGCACGACAGCCATCTTGTTGAAGCCACTGTGTTAATCTCAGAGCGAGAGTGACATCTTCGATTATATGATACAAAATATTCTCTAGGAAGTCTGCATACGCTGCCCCATTCAAGTACCCTTCAAAAAATATGGTCCTATGACACGATGTCTGAGAAAGCCACACCACGTATTATGACTCCAAACATGCTGGTTATCCACTTGACGGAGCCAATGTGGGTTTCCTGTGGACATGTAATGGGCATTATGTATGTTAAAGTCGCCATTACTCTTAAATGTGGTCTCATCAGTCCACAAAATGCTACAATGGAATGTATGGCCCTTGCTCAGGTACCAGTTGCAGAAATCAACGCGCTTAGGAGAGTCATTATTCCCAAGTTCCTGGTGCAGCTGTACATGGGACGTATGTAAACGATTATCAGCGAAAATTCTCCACACTGTACTTTGAGACAATCCTGAGTCGTGGGCGATCCTCCGTGTAGAATCATGAGGATTAACTACCATGGCAGCAAGTACATCAACAGCCCTCTCGTCTCTCACAGGTCGTCTGATGCGACGATGTTATTTGTGTGTCGGTGCACTAGCCCAGATGTGCACACGTGATATGCAAGACGCTGGCAGACATTGTACGTGTGATGGACGCGCTGTGGGTATCTCTCTGCGTACAAACGGACAGCAGCTCTGCAGTTCCGACAACATTCTCCTAGCATCATCAGGATGTGAAACGCTTCTTCGTTTGTAAACGGCATTTCATTCAGAAAGCAACGCCACAGACAGACGATGTCTAACACTGAAACAACACACGCGATTAATGGTTGGAATGTAAAACGAATGACTGTTTGTATGAACGACCTTTCGATTGTTAGTTAACTTGCATGCAAATTCTGCAGTTCCTGTAATTAATAGATGACTTATCTGCTTGTTGCGTAGTGCTGCATTATTCTTTGCTTTTGCTCGGAAACAGTCTAATACCTACTTCATGAGTCCGTGCAGTAAGGCACACAGGTAACTGCTAGTATCAAAGCGAGTCTCACACTCCAACTGTAAATACCATAATGGCGCACATTGTGTATCTGGCGTGCATAGCTTACGCACAACCAATGATAATTGGATACATTTAACTGTTATTATTAGACTGTTTCCGAACAAACGCGGAGAATAAGGCAGCGCTAAGAAGCAAGTAGATAAGCCATCTACCGCTTACAGGAACTGCAGGTTTTGCATGTAAATTAACTGACAATCGAACTTTCGTTCATTCTGAAAGCCATTCATTTTACATTGCATGAATGACAGAATCAGAGCAGCATGTGGATCTCTCATCAGTGCTGAGGTCCGTGGAGCATCCGCGAATGTAAGACGGAGAGCATAGTCGTGTCTGATACATGTTTGTGGGCATTTAGAACACTTATGAAGAGTGATGTGAGCGAATGATTGTTCCCAGTTCTCAGTTTACGGTAGTTATTTTCTCACAATACTGGCATTTACAGTACACCGGACATATATTTGATTGTACCTACATTAGGTATGCACGCCAGAAAAACAACACGTTTTGTTTATTTGATTTTGATTGTAGTAAGTAAACAATGTTTGCGATCAATTTTAATTGCGCTGGAACTACGTACGTCACAAACCATATGCCCTTATGATTTAATTTATTGTGCGTATACTGTGCACGTCAGAAAAAGTGTCTTAGAAAATGTCGTTTCCTTTTAGACGATCTATCGAACGATACCTTATACGACCCACATTCCCATTTGCAATTCGAAAGCTGACCCTCCGTAACCCTATTTCCGGTATTTTCGGGGGAATGGTATTACTACCAATCGATGCTTCATATAGAATTTAGTTATCACCTCAGTGTCGTGATGTTTCCGAGAAAAAGGGGTGATAAGGATGCTATGAATCATTCTATATATAGAACTGCACCAAACTCAAACACTTGAATTAGGACGCAAAACTGTTGCCAAAAATGTCTGTACGTATAATGAGAACCCTTCATGGAAATATGCATTCGATTGATCGATGTATATATAACATGAATCATAGTACCGTTTGTTGTATTTTTGCAATAAAAAATCTTTGCAAATATCTTAGTTTAGATCCTGTAACCTGCAGCATTGCCTAACATTGAGTCGTCGACATTCTTTTTCTGTTTTCCAGAAAGCATTTTGATTAAGGCATACATCTTTTCCAAGGTCCTGTTTCTTTCTCCTCGCTCACATTGGAGATTTGTTTTCGCGATATTATAGGCTGAGCAATGCAATAGACACCGGTGCTGGTTGGAACGTTATGGGATCATTTACAAATTCTAAGAGAATTGGGTTCTACCATTGGCATGGTGGATGGGAAGATTTTTTCTTGGTTGTCCTCTGCAGGCATCCGAGTTCTAATGCATATACGCAGAGTTGTCCATTTAGTTCATGCGACCAGATGTAAGCTCTAGCAGGACTCTCATTTCGGGTATCGCCAGTGATAGGTACCGGATTTCATCTTTCTTTATTTTGTGATGATCACTGAAACAGAGGAGCTAGTGAAGCCTGCTTTCTAATAACACCGCTTGTAGGACGATCATTCAAACCACGCACGAACTCGAAATACATTGTGGATAATAAATTGCAATAATGCTGAGATCATGATGCTGTGCTAATCTGTTATTGATAATAAAGATCAAGGTGAGTTACGAAAAACTTTGTAGCTACGTATACTACGGTAATGTCGACACTGCAGCTTCTATGTATGTGGAAACTAGCGTAGAAGTGGATCGCCTTATTTTATAAAGGCAGATTGACGAGTGAACGTTGGCAGCATGACTTTGTAGAGCGAATGAACAAAGAAATTTTTACCAACAAATTGGCGGTTTGGACTAGTAAGTGCGTGTATTTTACCTTGGAATGCTGAATGAAGTTGTCGGATATATGAGTGATTCCAGGCCGGTGCTGAGTTAGAAAGCTGTCTTAACTGACAGTCCATTCCTTAATACTGATGCGTAGTATAGTATTTGATGGGCAGTGGCGAAACAAAGTGCCCAACTTAGGAGTCGGCACAGCTTCAGGCGCCCTTCTTTAGACATTTTTGCTTTTCATTTTATAGATTCCATTTTGGTGCCATCAGAACCTAAATTACATGCTGTATAAAAGCCAGAGAAACGTCTATAACCCGGATTCTGAGAATTCACTAGAGATCGTGTACAGTTTATGAACGCATCCCTCAGTGAGCAGAAACAGTTCGGGTGGGTTTGGCGCGGGGCGATGCATACTCTGCCACCTGCCTAGTTGCGACGCCACTGCAGGTGCAGGCGGTGACGGTGTTGCTGGTTGCAGGGCCATGATGCGGTCTCTGGAGAGCGAGAAGGTGGCGATAGTGGCCAAGCTGAGCCTGGCGCGTTCTGCCAACAACAGCAGCAGGCAACTGGAGGGCAAGGGTCGCGCCAGGCAGCTGCTTGCCCTGGCCAGCAAGCTCGACGCCGAGACGAGGACGGAGAGAGCGCAGGTACCGACACCAAGGTTTTATTATGCTCGGGTTCGGAATATCTGTGACTGCAACTAACAATTTTCGCCACCAGGGGGCACTAGTGTAGCATGTGTGCCGGATTTTTCGTTTTTTTTTTGTAAGTAAATGGGATAATTAAAACTTTCCTGTGTGAAATATTCCGATTTGTTTTGTGTTTGAACCTACGTAAAGAATAAAATTTTTTCCTAGTACTTGAGTGGAAATATAACAAAATATATTCACACGTTCTTTGATATTCTGTCATAAATTGTGATTTAGCAAAACTTTGCTAACACACGGTCATTATTTATTTATATGTGATGACTGAATCGAAAAATAAATATTGAAATGGTTAAAAAGAATATTGTTTTTTTGACTTCCTTGCGCAGTTTTCGTAAGAGAAAAGCACAAAGTTCCTTCTGATGACAGCTATATGTATTTAGTACTTAAATTCGTAACGNAGAGAAGTCTGGGCTACTGTGTAGATGAATCGGAACTCTGTACCATTCAGTGAAATGTCCGAAAGAATCGTAACACAAGAACGGCTGACTCTCGGCTCACCGTTCACGGTGTCTCTAGACGAAACAGTATTGATGACGACTCGGTGAGTCACGAGATACTGAGCTGCGATTCGTTTCTCACTTCCTTAGACGTACTCACTTTCACGTTTTTCTGCGAAACTATTAAACGTGAGCCCAATGCACTGCTCTTAGAAAAGAACAGGGTGCGGGAGGTTCTGGATTCGAATACCAGGTAAGGCATGGGTGTTAGTTTAAGTTAGGTCATAAGTTAGTTTGTAAGTCGCACCCTGATAAGCCTTCAGGCATAACAATAGGGGACGTTAGTTAACCCTTTACAATACAATACAATCCAATTACCATTTACCATTTCATCACCTAATTCAAATTTTACTTTTTCACGTGAATACATAACAGGATCTTGAGCAATAGAAATAATTGCAGTCTGATTCAAAATACTTTCCTGAACAGCAAACGTCTTCCAACATATAACATCACGAACATCAGTTTGATTAATATAACCTATTTGTGGTTCCGGACTATTATGGGCATGACGGAAAAAAACACATTTCTAACAATCCACAACCAGGATTACTAGTCATACCCTGAAAACCAAATATACACAATAAGGAAATTAAAACATAACTTTCTTGACACTGAGTAACTTGTTTAACAAAAACGTCATCCTGTTTCGCAACATCCGCACTGAATCCTCCAGTATTTCTAAATATCTCCATTTAACAGTGATTCAACTAGCAACAGTGATTCAAGATGCCACGAAGACACTGCAGAAGGAGAAAATATTATCCAAGGAAGATATTTAGGAATATTGGAGGATTTAGTGCGGACGTTGCGAAACAGGATGCCGTTTTTGTTAAGTTATACAATGTCAAGAAAGTCATGTTTTGATTTTTTTATTGTATAGATTTGGTGGTATGGAAATATAACATTTCGACTCACTTTGTGTCGAGATTACTGACCGACTGAAAGCGCACGTTTTTCAGCTGTGAGAGCAACTTTGAAACAAATTAAAGGACTTGCAAATTAGGATTGCTAAAATGAAGCTCTCCTGTTGTAATCACGGCTCGATAGTGCGTATGATGTAATCAATGTGAATATCGTATCGTGCACCAGTGGTACTCGGAAATGTATACTTAAAACATAGATGAAAGGTAGTTCGTACGTGAGTTGTGTTTGACCCAAAAGTTTAAGGCCATAATACTTCATTTTATAAAAGAAATACAATTTTTTTTTTTAGAAATTCTTGCTAAAATAATTTAAATGATAAATTGAATCATAGCTGTATGTTAATTTAAATTTGAAAGCCCAAACTTTAAGATTTCAATCATCCATATGCTTTACTACTGAAAATGTGGGAAAAGGGGCAATTGTTTGATCGAAAAGGATGTTGTAATACGAAAGGCATTCGGAGTTCACCCGTAGAATCCGGCAGAAAAATGGCGGTGAACCGCTTCATGCATTTATCGCACTACAAAATATCTGACACAAAAAAATGAATAGTGTAACGACAAAAATAATAATACGGTTAGGTAGCCTATATCTGGATGAAAGCGCACTCCAGAAAACTCGGTGGTTTTATTTAATATTTACTTCTGCAGAATATAAAAGCTGTTCCATTGTGTCACAAAAGAGGCTGACAGAGTTGCTACAGCGGAACGAGTAAACTACCCTCCACTTCGCTGCTCTACCGGGTTTCAGCCTGTGTGAAAACTGACGCTAATGAAACAGACATGCCTAGTTTCAGGATAATTCGGGGGTGTAAAATACAGTTTACACCCCCAGAGTTCATTATTTTCTGCAAAAAAAAAAACTTCTATCCTTCTTAATTCATCAGTAAAAGAGTTGAGCGTAAGTAAATGCCTGGAAATGTTNCAGACATGCCTAGTTTCAGGATAATTCGGGGGTGTAAAATACAGTTTACACCCCCAGAGTTCATTATTTTCTGCAAGAAAAAAAACTTCTTACCTTTTTAATTCATCAGTAAAAGAGTTGAGCGTAAGTAAATGCCTGGAAATGTTTTTTTTTTAAGAAGTGACATTTTGCTCGTTACAGAGAGAATTTTGAAAAAACAGCATCTCGGATTGAGTATCTCAGCTGTACACAGCTGCATGATTAAAACTTACTTAAGGAGACGACTTTTATGAGCGGTATCACAAGTCAGTTAAGGACCTTATCTTAAAAAATTCAAGAAACACATTAATTCATTTTTGTGTGCATTTCCCATACAGCGACTTGCAGCAAAAGTGTTTGTTTGAGATATAACCTTTTCATGCTAATGATTCCAACAACTATCATGGATAGTGATGACATGTGTGTAAGTGCAAGCCGGAGAACAGTGACGATACGCGCAAGCTTTCGGTTGGGAAAGTATTAAGTAAATGTGAAAAAGATTTGCGGTGTTTCTTGAAGCACTAAATAAAATTTAACGCTGTCACATGTCTGCGGGGCATTACTCCACCCCAAGGTAACTACAGCATATTAGGTAGGCCACTCCCGCCTAATGCGCTCCCATTGGCTTGCGAGTGTGACGTAGCACGGAGGGCTAAACTACGGCCGGACTCTGCCACTCCACCCTGAGTACGCGCAGGCGGACACACACTCGTCCACGCGATAGATCTGTTAGAGCAGGTAAGTAGGTGGATATTAACGTCTCGTCGACAGCGAGGTACGTTAGAGACGGAGCAAGCTGCTCAGAGAAATAGGGAGGTGGAAGCAATCGACCGTAGCCTGTAGTAAGGAAAAATTCCGAAATCTTGAAGTGACTTAGGAGAACCACGGCAAACGGAAATCAGGACGGCCGGACCGGGAATCAAACCCAGGTCCTTCC